>JAJEJO010003853.1:284642-322052 GCA_020662805.1 Glaucomys volans
TAAGAGAGCTAAGTCAAAAAGCCCACAAATAAACTTCATGTATTTCTGTATTTGAAAACTTTTTTAGTATTTTCAGCTCAATTTCTCTCAATTAAAAAAATACAGACTTGTTACTCTTGAACATCTAGTAGCGTTTTAAGGGGAACTGCAGCAGAGAATGCTGCTGTAAGCGTCTATCACTTTATTATATCACTGTCTTATTAATTTTCTTGCAACTTGGGTTCAGCATATTGCTATTAACCTTGCATCAAATTTCTCCTTCTGTGTACAGGCTTAGTATGTGCTGCTAACTGATTTCATTCTCTTCTTGCTTGCTTACTTTTAGTTGTCTCTTTCTTAATACGAATCCTGAGAAAGGGATTAACATTTCTGGCTATGATGGAGTACTTAGCAGTACACCAATGCTCCCACTGAGAAAGACTTGGAAGGCCAGATGAAAAATAAATAGTTCAAAGGAATGGGAAATTTTTGCAGCAGCCAACTCTAGAGTGAACAAAATCTTGAATAAAGTAGATTTGAGCAGAGAGGTGAGAGGATACTCTACAACTGTTAGTCTTTCCTTAGGGCATTTTAGAATTTTAGAAATGGGTAAGAGTTTCTATTCCCCAGAGACTGAGAAACCGGTAGAACTTTTGATAGTCTCATGGGGGCCAGAAAAATAAAACAAACAATTAAAAAAAATGGATTAAGAAGTCAGAATTCCCATAATAAAAGAGATCAAAGGACTGTATTCAAAATCTTTTTGAGAGAGTAAAAAGCAGAGCAGATTTTGCAATGCCATGGTGTGAGGACCCAAAAAATAGCACTGGTGGGACAGGCCCTGTGGATATTGTCCCCACTCACACCCTCAGTTACAACCGGGGATGTACCATGGGAACTGCAACAGAGAGCAGGTTGACTGACCTTTCCAAAATTGCAAGCCATTCATTCTCAAGCCAGCTCAGACCCTGGTTGGGAGAAGCTGATCAGCCTCTATACCACCTGCCTGCTGAAGAAAAGGGGGAAGCTTCTGTGGATGAAGATGACATCATCAGAGCCTCTACCTTTTCCTTTTTGTATTCAGCATGCAATCACAAAACTAAGGAGAAAGGACAGCAAACAGCAGTGCAAACCCATGATCTAAAAACTGAAATTATTACACAAGCCCCTTAAGAAAACTTTAATTAATATATTCAAAAAATAAGAAATATACTCAAAATGATGGCAAGAATTGATGAAACAATGGAGAAAGTAATGATTGAATGAAAATGATTTAAATATTTTTCTGAAGGGGAACATCTGTCTCAGCTCATGATCTAGTGGCATGCCCTTTTAACAAGTACTGACAAGTCAATTGATTGGTAGATTGATTACTGGTGTTAGAATCTCACACTCCAGTTTCCCTGGGTTGGGAAAGGAACCTCGATGATGAAATAATTTGTCTAAGTGTTATTGCTCTAAATGTGGGCAATAAGATACGAAGATGTATCTAGTGTACTTTTTCGTGAAGCATTTAATATCATATGCCACATATAAGTGAAATATTGAGCTGATAAGATATTTATTGAAACACTGCTTAAATATTCACTGATAAAGACTATTTGTGGCATATTCATGTATTAACTATTAAAAATAAAATAAGTACATAGATAAAAATTATTTTCAGTCAAAAACATTATCAGCTAAGAAGTTATCAAATTAAAATCTTTTTAAACAGGAGATTATAATAAAACTTGAAACTGGTCATGGTCGTGTACATATTTCTAACACAGAGATGGGCAAATGCAAAAAGAAGATATCCTTTCATCTGTGACAATGTGGATTTAAATTTAAAATATGCCAAGCATAGAAAGACAAAAAATACATGATCTCATTTATATGTGGAATGTACAGAAGTAAAAGTCCTATAAACAGAGAGTAAAATGGTGGTTTCCAGAAGTTAATGAATGGGGAAATCTGGGAGATGTTTGTCAAAGGATCCAGAATTTCTGTTAGGCAGTAGGTGAATAATTCAAAAGATCTGTGGTACATCATTGTGACTGCAGTTAATTAAAGACTTAAAGTTTGCTAAGAAACTAGATTTTAAGTGTTCTCAACCACAAAAAATGGTAAGTATGTGAGGCAGTACCTTATTAAGTAGCTTGATTTACTATTCTGCAATGTATATACATATCAAAGCACTATGATGTGCACTGTAAATTTTTGAAATCTTGTCAATTAAAATAAACTAATTAAAAAAAAAATAGACCCACGTAAATTGAAGCTATTTTCCCCATTGAGCTGGTTCTAGGTCTCATATATGGTTTGCACCCATACACAATCTAAATTGCGATGTCTTCAATAGATTTGAGGGTGAACATACCCACACTGAAGAAAAAAAGAATACCTACCAAGTTTTAATTGATGATTCAAGTTTGGATAAACTTTTTTACATTTATCTTTCAGAATTTTTTGGCATTCTGATAAATTTATGTAACTTAGGAAGTTTTACTCTTGATTTCTACTATTCTTTTCTTTTGTCTCCTAACACTGGGGATTGAACCCAGAGGTCTTTTATCACTGAGCCTCATCCCCTAATCTTTTTATTTTTATTTCGAGACAGAGTCTCACTAAATTGGCAAGGCTGGTCTTGAACTTAAAATCATCCTGCTTCGGCCTCCCTAGTTTCTGGAATTATAGGCCTGTGTCACCGCACAGGGCTTTTGACTCTTCTATACATGCCAATTCTGTTGGTTGCAAGTGTCCTCTATTTTAATTTATTTGATATTCTTTTGATGTCTAATGAGAGCTACTACTAAATGTCAATATTGTTACCAGGAAAATCTAGCAATGTAATTGGGGCTTTTCATTAAATTAACATTAAAGAATTCTAATCTGATCTTTATTAATTAGTGCTGCAATCAACGACAAACCCACAGACTCCCTGTATGCTTTTGCTAACTCTGACTTCAGTTTTCCTACATATGTTCATCCTACATATGTGACATTCACATTAGACTCTCTGCTTCTTGTTCTACTTTCATGTTTGTTATAGATATGAGGTGTAGAGATATAGACATGTTGTGGATATGAGGTGTCCTGAAAAGTTCACTTTAGTCCATGCAGGATTATTTAAAATGAAACTATTAGATTATGGGTTTTAACCTAATCAGTGAATTAATTCATTTGAGAGGTTAATAATTGAAATATTTTACTGGCTGGTAACTGAAGGCAGGTGGGGTGTGGCTAGAAGAAATGGGTCTCTGGGGCATGTCTTTGGGATTTATATTTTATCCTGGCTTTTCACTCTCTTTCTGTCTGTATCCACGCTGCCCTTAGTTGAGTAGCTTTTCTTTGCTGCATCCTTCCACCATAATGTTCTCCCTCATCTGAGGCTCAGAGTAATGGAGCCAGTTGACCATGGACTGAGATTTCTGAAACCAGGAGCCCAAAATAAACTTTTCCTCTTCTATTTTTATTAGAGTGATGAAAATCTGACTAATACAAGGTTATACTAAAAATGTGCTTCCAGAATAGGTCAGAATAATAAAAATGTCACAGAGATCTATGAAATTAAGTTAGGGTTAATGTCACAAGTGATGTGTCTCATAGTGAGGATGATATTTCCTGGTGACACAGTACTCAGAAAAAGTTCATTGATGTTAACTGAAATTATTTTTTAACTCTTATGTTTTTCTAAAACTTTTCCTTACAGAATGTTTTCTCTTTGCATGTAACTTTCTTTTTTCTTAAAAAATTCTCATATGAATATCTACATATTTGCATATTTATATCTAAATATACATACATATATATGTCTAGACATTCTAAAAAAGAGGGATTTTTCTTTTTGAACTGTAGCATAAAATACTGGTAAATATTATTCTCTATTTTTTTGGATCTTAGTCATTTGGTCCTTGTTTGATTTGTTTGGGACAGCAGTAAGTAATATTGTTTTCAGGTTTTAAAAATCTGGCTTTTCAAAATTCTAATTTGTGTGTAATCTCAATTTTGCAATGATTTTCATAGGCCCATGTAATATCATTAATAAAATACCTGGTCCTTTGTGGACTTCATGCAGCTTTTAGTACATCGCTGTTTCTCTAGATACTGTATGTTCTTATCAAACTAGATTATTGTCTTTATCTGATGCTTTCAAGTGTCACTTTGCCTTTGCTCAGACCGTTAATTCTATTTGGAACATGACATTTATTGACAGACAGTCATACCTCTACGTGCCTTGAGTATCAGTAGAATTCTTTCACCTGATATTGATCCAACAGTGGAACAAACTCTAATAATTAATTTCTGTCATCATAGAAGTCACAAATTCATGAAGGATGCAGAAAATAAAACATACATAAAATTACTTAACACACAAAAGTATGATGAGGAAGGCAGAGGATGAAGTAGTGTTAGTGTTGGGCATAAGGATGAAATTTTAAACAAGGCTGTCCAGTCATAACTTACTGAAGAGCTGAAATTTTAAAAACCTCTGGAAGGGGCTGGGGTTGTAGCTCAGTGGTACAGCATTTGCCTAGCACATGTGAGGCACTGGGTTAGATCCTTAGCACCACATACAAATAAATAAAATTATTGTGTCCATCTACAACTATTAAAAAAAAAAAAAAAAAAAAAAACCTCTGGAGGAGGTAGAGGGATGGGCCAGTGAATATCTGGCTCAAGAACATTCCAGGTTAAGTGAATATTTTGTTCAAAAGTCCTCCAAAATTCAAGGAACAGCAAAGGGTCATTGTAGCTTAAACAAGGTGAGCAAGACAAAAGTAAAAGAGGAAATGAGTCATAAGATAATGGAGTTAGTGGATTATGTCAGGCTCAGTAAGTCACTGTGAAACTTTGGATTTACTCTTCCCAGATTGGAACCCATTGCAGGATTTTGAGAAGAGGAAGATGATGACTGACTGACATTTTGCAAATCTATATTAGTCAGGTTCTCCAGAGGGACAACCAATAGGGTGTGTGTGTGTGTATGTGTGTGTTTAAGCCCAAGTTGCCCTAATGAAATGCCACACACTGGATGGCTTAAACAATAGAAATTTATTCCTTACATTTCTGGAGACTAGGGTCTGAGATAAGATGCCAGCATGGCCCGTTTCTGGTGAGGACTCTCTTCCTTGCTGTTAGGCAGCTCCTTTCTTGCTATGTCTTCACATGGCCTTTCCTTAAGGAGATCTTCCTATCTAATCACATTACCTAATTTACCCCAACTACCTCCCAACGGTCACTTCTCCAAGTAGCACTACATTTTGAGTTCGGGCTTCAACATATGAATTGGGGAGCACAAAGACATTCAATCCATAATAATATACTATATGTAAGTATACGTACATATATGTGATATATTGCTATAGATAATTATTGGGTCTATGTATGATCAAATACAAATAACTTTAAATTGTGTGTTTTACCCTAATGCTAGATACAAATGTTATAAGAATCTATGATTCTGTCTTTTGCAATACCATGTGTATAATATAACCTCTTCTTACTCTGAAGACTTGATAAACATTGAAGAATTGGACTGGATTAAGTGTATTCTACTAAAATGAATAGATAGATAGAAAAATGTGAATGGTCTTGAATAGATTTTGTAGATAGTTGCATATAGCATTCTGATGGAGAAATTCCTAAAACTCTTCTAAAATTTAGATACAGCCTATATTTTCAATTTATTTTTCTGATACCCCCATATGACCTCTCCATTTTATTTTGTCCAGGTTCTAATGCATTCTCTGTCTGAGGTCACTAAGAGTCTACAAAAGTGTCATGGTAATTCATCACTTTAGCATATAAAATCTCTCCTAGTTTTTGTTTCAAGAACTTACATATTTTTTATTTACTTTACATTTTCTTGGACTTTCTCTGGAGTCTCTTTCAGTACCTAACCTTAATGTATGCATTAATTATCTAGGTAAGTTGTTTGGCAAATTTTGGTTTCTTTTTATGTCATTATCTCCTTGTTTATTGGTCAGTACTATTTGCTGACACAGAAAAACTGAAACTTCATATTGAAGTATTATTCCTTTAATGTATCTAGATAGACCTTTTGTCCACAAATAGTATGTATTTCAGACATAGGACTGGAAGTTTTTAAGTGTTTTTATTTGCTGTACTGATCTCCTATGGTCAGATTAAAACAGTGGAAGAATCAGGAACCCTCACAGTTTTGTGGTCTAGGCCTTGGTCTAGTACTTCTAGTTCCCAGCCATTTCAGGGCTTTCTTCATGGGGACAGACACTACTGACAGACAGATGCTCCTGAAACTGTGACCCATTAGACAATGGCTGTTATCATGCACAGTGGAGGATGTGAAAGGAGTTACATTACTGTATATAACACTAATTTCCTCACTTATCTTCTTTTCTTCGTCTCTCCTGGTTGCATATCCTCAACTTGTTCTTTTTTTAAAAATTTTTCAGTATTTATTTTTTCTTTCCATGTTTTTTAATTGGTGCATTATAGTTGTATATAATGATGGGATTTTGTCACATATTCTTACATACACACAGTTTAACTATGCACACAATAATTTGGCCAATATCACTACTAGCACTTCACAACACACTCTTTAAAAAAAAACTTATATCCATTTTACTTCATATTTCTTTACAACGCTTTGGTTCTTTTCTCACTTTTTCGAAAGACTATGTTACATTAATCTGAAGCCTATTTATGATTCTTTCAATTATTATCAGAAAATATCTTTGTAATATCAGTTCATTGTGATATGATATGTTTCTGAAGTTGTATAACGTCTTTTATCTATAGTGCTCATATGTCAATTATATCTTACATTTTATTTTGAACTTTCTGTTTAAGTGGAGAGGTTTTATATCTGCAAATAGAATGTAAGCTTCAATTCTATCTGAACAGTCATTATACTTCTTTGTATTCTGTGGTGGCGAATTGGTATTTATTCAATGACTGAACAAAGTATCATTGACTAAATGGATATTTTATATTTTCATGGTCTTTACATTTAGGGTAGCCCAATAAGTTATACTGAGTGGATTTGTTCACACTGTAGAAACTGGCTTGTTTTGTACTTTGGTGATATGAAACGTATCACCTACATTTCTTTACAACTTCTATTGCTGGTCAATTTGTTATGAAATATATGTCAAAGGTTCTAATCTTATTCATTCCAGTTTAGATCAAAGACTTCAAAAGATCAGTGAATAAAATATAAAAGTCTTCGTGTTCTTTTTTTGTTGTGGTTTATCCACATCTGCCTTTTTCTAAAAACTTCTTTCAGACATATGACATTTTCTAGGATTGCCAAATGTTGCAGAAAATGAATAGGTTAATCACCTTATTAGACTTCTCCTTCCTGAGATGAAATGACATACTGATATACTTTGGACAACACTGGTCAAGAGGTTTTTTTTTTTTCTTTCCCCTCTACTGCTCTCTGATCTTTCAGGCAAATGGAGCACTATAGGATACTGCAGTCTTCCAAAACAGTCTCTGAGAATACCATAGGTGCACAGGTCTCTGTTACCAGTTAGATGCAGACTTCTTTTGTATCACATTTTGTACTTAATGGAATTTAAAGGTCCTGTCCAAGTTATACTTTCCTAATGCTGGGTGTAATAAAGTTTCATAGTGATAACAAAGACATAGAGGGCATGATCCAGAAGAAGGCTTACCCCATCTCCTAAGAGACCTTGCAGGATAGTGTGTAGTTAAAGTGACTGACTGAAGCTCTGTAGCTACAGTGAGACAGTTGGTACCTAGTCATTCATTAGTCAACAACCCTGTAATCCATGTCTCCATACTCAGGTCTCATGCTCTGTAAGTGCCAATCCTTTGTATATCTGACTCTTCTGATTGCTTTTTATTGCTTGCTTTGTTAAGAAATATATTTGCCCCAAGGGAGAAAGCATTTGGTGGTATATGATTCAAAGATTTCTTTTCTTGAAAAATTCTGTTATCGACATTTTAATAGACTTACCTATCAAGAATTTTCTCTATCAATTTAAGGAAAGTTTCTCTTTATATATCTATAGGCGAGAAAAACATGTATTTTGGTTTAGACAATTTTTAACTTCTCAGAAGTAATTTGGCCAAATTTCTGTCTTCTGTGGCTTATTTTATTCATCTGGGAAATATGTATATCAGGTTTTTTCAAAGCATAACTTAAGAAGATTTATAATGTGGATCAGGCATTTGGAGACATTTCCATGAGAATCATGTTAAATATGTATTTGTTTAAAACATATTTGTGTTTATATATGGAGAAAGATGGTACTGTAAATTTGTTAGTCTGACTGCAAAAAGTGCATTGTAAATTTTAAAAATTGTGTCATTTAATAATAAATCATATATAGCATTTTATATTCTGCCATTTAATAACGCTATTAGTCTACCTTTGTTTTATTGGTCATTAACCCGTACTTAAATGAGGAGTGTAAAAATATACATAATTATAGGTATATGATAAAGAGGCATTATTTTTATGAACTTCCTTCTGAAATAAAGCATCCATGTTTTATTTTTTTAAGCCTATAGCTAACAATTTAGGATACTAGAATAACTTTTCTAGACCAAACCTACGATATATGTCATACAAAAAGAAGAGACAGAAATGATAGACCAATTCTATCTATGAATATAAATACAGAATTCTACTCAATTTTACTCAAAATAAACAAACCCTCATAAGTCATGACTAATAAATTTGCTTATGAGGAAAGCAAAGTTTGTTCAGTATTAGTAAAGCTATAGAAATGTTATTCAACACTAGAGATGAAAATAGGATGAATCATATGATGCTTTTAATAGCAAAAGAAAGCACACATGATAGATTAGGCATTAGACATCAGTGGGTGAAAGATCAACTATTTGATAAATGAAAATGGGACAGTCATCTTTCCATATGGTAAAAGTAAAATTAGATCTTAATCTCACTTCACGCAGGAAAAATAAATTCCAAATGGTTTAAGTATCTTAATGTGAAAAAATAACTAAATTTTTTTAGAAAACTTGAATAAACATTTTAATGAATTCTAGATAAAGTTCTGAAACAGGGTACACAAAAATAAATCATACAGAAAATGAGTAATAAAATTGACCACATCAAAATTAAAACTTTGTATAATAAAACAACTGTACCCATAGCTCATAGACATAGCAAATTGGGGAGTATAGTTGCAATATATACATAATGTTCTCGAAGAATTTATAAAAAATTCTTACAAATTAACAAAGGACAGCCTCATTGAAAATGGACTTAGGAAATTCACAAATGAGAACCTCCCATTAGATTAGCCAATATACATATGAATAAATGCTCAATTCTCTAGCAATGGCAGATAAGCAAAATAATATAAGAAGCTAACACCTCTTGTGCACTTGAAAAGTACACATGGCCTCTAAGAGTTGCCATTTTACACCTCTCTCAGCTCTGATGGCTTTTCTTCTTCTCCACGCACAACATATTGGATGTTGCTTTGGTCGTCTCCAAGGAGCCAGTGACTATCTGCTTCCATGAGCTGACTAGCTTTCCATCACCATGCCCTTCTGCCATGATGTTTTGCCTCACTTCAGGCCCAAAGCAAGGGAACAGCTAACATGGACTAAAACCTCTGAAACCATAAACCAGTATAATAGTTTTCTATTATACTGGAAATGTATATTCCTCTAAGTTTATGTCACATCAGATGTTTTGGTCACAGTAGTGAAAAGTTGACTAGTACATGCACTTTTAGACCTGTCTTCCTTTCTGGATAAAACTCATTCTCTTTGAGTTCAGAGATAGTCCAACATCTCTGAAGTTCTATTCAGCAAGAAAGCATTCTTTAATAAAAGAGTGTGAAAATTTTGTAAATGTTTTAGATCCTGTTCTTAATAATGACTATAACAAGATTTTTAAAAAGTGGAAGAGTTAATGAAAATATTTACTAGCTTAATTTATTTGATGGATAACGTTTCACTATGCCAGTGAAAGACAGTACAAAATGCCCACTCTTTTTGCATTTGGAAGTTTCCAACAATTTTCTATAATTTATTTGTTTAGAACAAGAGGTATCCATGGCTTCTGAAGAGATTTTATGAAAATGTTTATCTTACTAATCTAATAATGAAATGTGGCCCATTTAATCTCTCTCTTTCCCTTGCTTTTTTGGACTATCACATTTTGATCTGGCTGTGAATGTTTTCTTGTCCAGACCACTGACCTATTTTATGGTCAGACAATACAACCTGAGAAAGCTATGTAGCAAGACTGTATGCAGAAGTATGAATTTTAAATCACCCCAGGTAAACTTTTCTTGACATGGAATGTCTATTCTCCAAAGAAGCTGGGAGCAGAGAAAGGGGCAGATCATATTGGACTCTCTTGGAAAGCTATTTTACTTTCTTCTTCTTATTATTTTTAATTTAAAAATAGTTAACTTGGAACTGTTGCTGAAAAATCAAATAGTCATGTCATAAATTTGGGGGTATTTTAAAATTTATTTTTAATTGATATAAAATTGTACATAGTTTCCACATATGATATTTTGAAGTATCTCTACATTGTAGAGTGACTAAATATAGCTAATTAACATATAATAGTTTACATGGTTATTATTTTCTGGTGAGAAAACTTTCTATCCACTCAGTATTTTTCAAGAATATGATTACCATGTTATACAATAGATTTCTTGAATTAATTCCTCCTATATCACTGAAATTTTGTGTGCTTTTATATTTAGTTCCCAGCCCACATATCATCCCCACTGCCTGCCCTGCGAACCATTCTCTGCTGAAGTAGGATTTACTGATTTTACAACCATAATCCACTGACGAACACTTAGGTTGATTCCACAAATTGACAAGAGTGCAAAAAACATGAGACTGCATTCCTCGTTGACAGAGTGATTGCATTTTCTGTGGACGTATATACTCAATACTGGAATTGCTGGAACTTAAGATAGCTTTGTCTTTAATCATTTGAGGAATTTCTGTGCTGTTTTCCATAGTGGCCATATTAATTTACCATCCTGTCAACAGTGTGCAAGGGTTCTCTTTTCTACACATCTTTGCCAACACTTGTTATCTTTTGTTCTTTTGATAATAGTCATTCTAAGTGGTGTCTCATTATATTTTTAATTTAAATTTCCCTGATGATTAGTGAAGTTGAACATCATTTCATGTAGCTGTTGTCCATTTGTATTTCTTATTTTGAGAAAGATCTTTTCAGATTCCTTGCCCATTTTCCAATCAGCATATTTATTTACTTCTTTTTGAGTTGTTTGAGCTCTTCATATATTTTGGATAGTAACTCCTTCTAAAAGTATAGTGTGCAATATTTTTCTCTCCTTCTGTAGGTTGTCCCTTTCCTTTGTTGATTGTTTTCTTTGCTGGGCAGAAGCTTCTTAATTTGATGTAATCCCATTTGTCTCTTTTCTTTTGTTGCCTGTGCTTTTTGGGATTATGTTTTAAAAGTAATTGACTATACCAAAATGATGAAGATTTTCTTTGGACTCAGGTTATTATTCACAAATCTTTGTTTGCCTTCCTTTTTCACATCCTTCCACTTGACAACCCTTAACTTTAGTAACACTTCTGCAAACGTGTCAGGGAAGTTCCTGATTACTTTTCAATATAGGGAGCTTTCAAAATTCATTAATTTGAGAGATATTTGCTTTTCTCTTTTAGTTACCATAAAGATTCTTACCACCTCCTGTAATGCTTTGTAACCTGCTCATGGTCCTCTGCAACAGTGCAGCATTGTAGCTATTTAATGACGTTTCTAAAACTTTCTTATCTTTAGTATGCACAGTAAAAATGATTAAGTGGCAACAAAGAGAGTCTGGGAAACAATAGCATCCATTAATTATAGTACTACTCAAGAGGAGGAAGCAGGAAATCAGCAACAAATAGACTTAATAGCAAGAAACCAGAAGATATAGACTATAGCACTAAGAAGCCAGAATGAGGAATTAGATTCCATTGAGCATTGGTGACATAAAACACTCTGTTTAATTGATAGATTGTGGAACTTAGCCAGACAGGTAAGCCTTCCAGGCTTCTAGGCTTCTTTCCAATTGTGCACCTGAGGAAGCTGAAAAGCCTTTATTTTAATAGCTCAGTAAATGATAGTTATCTGGTATCTTAGGCTCACAGAAGAGAGTTGCTATGGAGCTAAAAAGGATTATAATGGCACCCCAGAGGAGGTTGGGGCTTATACACTGATATCCTAGGAGCAGCATATGAGTCTGCCCTACAGGAATGGGCTTGAGAGAGAAATGCATAAATAAGGATTCAGATGAAATCAGATCTGACCAGATTGAACTAAAACTGAAAAGTTTGAGTTCTCTTTGGTTACGTAACACATTCTTTAACCTCAAACATTAGAAAATACGTTGTTTATTGATCCATGACTCCCTCCATATATCTAGTTGAAATTCCAAATTAAAATCATGTTTCCAATGGGAAAAATGACTACTAAATATACTGCGTGATTTCATGTACAGTTTGTTTCTAAAAATAAAACCCACAATTAAAGCATTCTAGTTAAAAAACAGCTACTACCACACACATATTTTTAAAGTCTATTTTGTCTTAGTAATAAGACTCAAAAAATTGAAACATGTGATAAGTAAACATCTTCTATTTATTTTGAAATGTAGTTCAGAGTGTATGTATATGTGTGTGTGCATGTGTTTTTGTGTGTGTGTGTGTGTGTGTGTGTGTGTATACATTTAGCTTATTTGCAGATAATTGCTAGTGGTTAAACTTGGCTGTCAGCAAACAAAGAATAAATGTATTCCATATGTCACAATTGAAGGAAACCTGGTGAGGCATTTGTAATGACATAGGGACATAGGGACTTAACTGTCAGGCAGAAATACCTGAAAGGGTAACAGAGATTTAAGGAAACTCAATTCCTAGATCTGAGAGGTGAGGTACAATCTGATGAAGAAATCCTGTGCTTGAATATTACAATGCTGTTTGAATTCTTTCTAATTGAGAAAAGACAGAATAAGAGTTAGAATCATGTTGAAGTAAAGTATTTCAACAGATGGTGTGGAAAAGGGAAGGTGGGGAAAGAGACAAAGGACATGGAATCTGCATTCAGTGTTGGGGACACCTACCCATGTGTAGTGGGTTTCAAACATCCTATTGTATCAGAAAGGTCGATGTCATTAGGAGGTGGAGGGAGGAAGCTAGTTTTTTTGGGGGGGCATCATGTGGTACATTTTAGTATCAGTTATTTTACATAAAACCATTTTGTATCAAATAATTTAATCAGAGTAGTGGTTTTCTGACAAAATGAGCTTCAAAGATTTAGAAGTTTGCTTAAATTCCTATTGCCAGCACTAACTGGAGTCTGACCTGGGTATGTCCAGTACCACAAACTACATATACCATCCTCACTATTTCTAAAGAAGGCATCCACATAAATTACTGAAATTGCCTTAAGGATAAAAAATGAGACTGAAATCTATTGGTATAAATTGGAAAGTACAGGAGGAAAAAACCAGAAATCGGTGCCTGAGGGCAAAGCAGGAGTCCAATTAGTAGAACTGGGGGCAGCTCCTTGGAGTCAACAGAATGGCATGAGAGACTTCTTGAAAGTGGGTCTTGAAATCCAGGGCCAGATATTCTTATTCCTCCTGTCAGAGCTCGGATTGGCTTTGAGAACAGAGAGGAAGGTGGAGATCTCAGGTGGCAATTAATGGTGCCACAGTTGGCATGCCACTGTGTGAAGGCAGGAAACACGAGCTGGTGTCTATGAACTGATGGAAGATGGTTAGTACTTTAACATTCTCTCAGATTAATAGTGAATTTATTACTTAAGCCAAAGCAAAATTTATGCATAAGTGAGTGGCCCATGGACCACACTTTCATAAGTTTCAAGGAGTGATTAGTTCATAGATTAAAAGATAATATATTTAGATTTAGATTTCAGTATATCATCTTTGAGTCTCCTAGATGCTAAGATTTATGATTACAACTCAACAAACCACCACATATGAGTGGTTATATTGCAGGCATAATGCTGTTGAGATAATGTTTCCAGGCTAAAATCTTCTCATTGATTTATTTTCCTAGTTACTTTATTGTTATTAAATTGCTTGATAAACTTGCAATGGATTCTGAAGCATGTGCCTCTAAAACTGTTAAAGAGTTTTGAGGAAATTTGCAATTGCTCAGGTGGATAGAGTCCATTCAGTTGCCTTTTAACTTCATTAAGGGAAGGAATATCCAACATTGTATAGCAAATGATCATTTTTTTAAACTGTTGTTTCATGCAACATTTGTAGTCACTCTTGACTCATCCCAAATCCATACCCTCAATAGTATGTTTTCCTTTATGAAAACTTTCAGAATATAACTTTTTTAAGGTAACTTTGCTGGAAAGAGTTTTGTAGGTGGAGCTTCAGAGGCTCCAGGATAAGGATCAAACACTTCTACTTGAATTAAATTGTTTGAACAGGTCCAGCACAAATGGCCAGCCACTAGGATATAGTCTATGACCAATTCCTTTTTTCTTTCATGGAATGAATACCATCAAGTCTTTGAGGAAAGGTAAAGATCAGAAAATTGATTGTATTGATGAGAATCATCTTGTACTCAGTCCAGAAGTCTCATCTCCAGTGCACTCTTGTTTCAGCAGATGCAGAGGGAAGAGAATCAGATTGGGTACTGATGTTTGCAATAACCTGAAACCCCACCAAGGGGTGAGCATGTCCATGTGTGTAAAAATGTGAGGCACTGTGGAGGGTTGACATTAGTACTTTTTAGAGCCATCAGAATCAAACAAACCAAAAAGGCCCTCTAGCATCATTTTGATTTTTCCCCTAGACCTTTGCTTTCCTGGTATAAATCAACTAGGGTTGTCCATAAGTTTAATTGAAATGAAAAACATTCCAGAGATAAGAACAATTGTAAAAATAGTTTGAAATATTTTTATAAAAATTCACAAAAGTAAGACCACAGAGAATATGGCTATTCTAACTCTGCAAGGTGATTTTCATTTTTATATGCTGTGCGTTTGGAAAAAAAGGAGTGAAATTTTACATAATATTTATCAATGAAACATAGGCATAGTTCTTGTCCAGAACCTTTGTCTAATTTCATCATAATGGACTGCCTCAGGGTCACATTTTGTCAATCAATAGCATGCATAACCTTGTTGAGATTGATGTGTGCCAGACTTTTCTACGTGTTTTGCATGTAATATTTTCTTTCATTTACTCAGTAACCTTGAGTGATAGACACTAGTCATATTCCTATTTTACAGATTAGAAAAATGAAGGGCAGAGAGAAAGATAATGTTCAGTAAGGCAAATAGGGAACAGAAGATTTGGATTCTGACTTAGAGTGTGTGCTTTTACCCAATACTGAGAGATAACTTCCCACCAGCTTGAACTTCTTCTTTCCTCCTCTGAACTCTATCTGAATTTCTCTTATGCCCCTTAACACCTGTGTCTTGCATTATAGTAATCTATGTGCACATTTTAGCTCTCTGAAAGCAGGAATAACACCTCGATCATGTTTTTAACTCCTCTGCTGTCATTCATGTGTCATTCATTCAACACTTGATGAATGAATAATGAAAGATTTCATTTTGTAGGAAAGTTTCAGAAGAAAGAAACTGTGAGAAGAAAATCACATCCAAAGTAAAAAGCAATTCTTTAAAATGTCAAATAGTAAAATAGCTTGGTTCAGTTTATTGTTTATATAAGACACAGTTTCCTTGAAAGAAGATCATCAAATATGACCAAAACATCAACACAAACAATGCAAATATTTCAGTTTGGGAGGCAAAAATAATAATATTAGTCCAAACTGCTTAGATTTTAGGTAATAGAAATTGCTTTTATCGCATAATACAGCATTTCACTGGAATTACTTGCCTTGTGAAAATCTTGAAATTGTTTAATTTTCCTAGTGATATGGATGGAAATGAAAAAGTGATCAAAATGCAGCTAATCTCTAAAACCTGGGATATTTTTCATAGGTGACATTACTTTAGAAAATCCAGACCAGACATTTCTGCAAAGAAAGTGGACAAATGGTCTTTATCATTTTATGCATTCATATATGTGCATCTTTATTTTAAATGTCTAACTATAATGTCTTATTCTATGTCTATTCATACATACATATGTACATTTTAGAAAAACTTTAAGAATCCAAATGATATAAGATTAAAATTACCTACATAGTGTACAAATGTAAAAACTATTGAAATCTGAATAAAGTATATACTTTAATTAGTAGTTTCTACCACTGTCGATTTCCTGGTTTGAAAAATGTACAGTTGTGCAAGGTGTTTTATTGTGGAAAGTGGGCAAAATTTGCATGGTAATTCTTTATACTATTTTGGTAACTTGTGGTTATTAAATTATTCCCCCAAAATGTTTTTAAAAAGTATAAATCTACTATGAGAGATAGCATTTATTAATGTTTTTAATTTTTTTCCAGTATTCAAAAAAAATTCTCAGAACCTTTTTCTTAGAACTATGTAATTTTGAAAAGTGTTTCAAAATCTTACTTTAGATACATACATTACTGCATATCTGTGTATCTTTTTTCTTTATTCCTTCCTATCACTTATTTTTCTTTTCTTCATTTATAAACATTTTTTTTAGTGTTAGGTGGACACAATACCTTTATTCTATTTTTATGTGGTACTGAGGATCGAACACAGCCTCATGCATGCTAGGCGAGCACTCTACCACTGAGCCACAACCCCAACCCCTCTATCAATTTTTTTTCTATGTATCTCCTTATCTGTAGAGGAATAAGTATGTTTATGTTTTCTGATAATGAATAATCTGTAATAAGGAAAGATAAGTTCAAATAATAAGAATAGTTTATTTGCACACAATGAAAGGATTCCCTATCAAATAAACTAAAAGACATTTCACCATCTATTTTTCCTGTAAGTTACACTTAACTCCTTCTCACTTCAAAACAGCCTGATG
Organism: Glaucomys volans; assembly: GCA_020662805.1. Classification (NCBI taxonomy): domain Eukaryota; kingdom Metazoa; phylum Chordata; class Mammalia; order Rodentia; family Sciuridae; genus Glaucomys; species Glaucomys volans. Next base: position 301,547 of record JAJEJO010003853.1, read on the forward strand.
TGAAGCAACGCCATTTCATGGTGAACACCTCTGGGCACACAACACAGGAGAAAGAAGCGAGGAAAGATTTCCTATTTATTTTGGGAGGTAAATTACATTGCCTTATGTTTTCACAAGATAGTGTTACTCGTTCCTTCTCTTTCCCAAAAGCAGGTCACCCCACTTGTTCAGTACAATTTTCCCTTAACCTATAAAATCAAGGATATTTTAATGACCTATCTGTATCTTATTTATTTCTGTATATCCCCAGGTTACAGGATGGTGCCTGCAGAAGAGTTGATTAGGATTTGCTAACATAAATATCCTTCCCTCTTCCTTTATTACATAAACCGAATAATTCAGTGTAATGGAAATAAAGAAGAATCAGGAAGGAAATGGAGACTATAATCCTGTAATTCAAAAGAATACTATTTTTTAATTAAATTATTTTTGACTGATACATAAAACATACAATTGTACATATTAATGGGGTACATTTGATGTTTTGATATGTGTACATATTGTGTAATCATGTTAAACAAATCTATCCCCTCAAGCATTTATCACTTTTTATTGATGAAAACACTCAAAATCCTTTCTTCTAGCTTTTTGAGCTAGGTAGTGCACATTCACCTTGTATAGCCAGCCTACTGTGCAATTAGCACTCCAGAACTTCTGTCTATCTGCAACTTAGGATTCATTGAAGAACTCTTCTTCCTCCCGGCTGCTTTGCTACTTCTCCCAGCCTCTGGGAACACCATTTTCTCTTGACTATTATGAGATCAACATTTTTATGTTCACATAAGTGAGATGATGTGGTATTTATCTTTTTGGTGTTTGACAAATTTTGCTTAGCATAATGATTTCTAGTTCCATCCATGTTTTGGCAAATAACAGAAATTTATTCTTTTCTATGGCCAAATAGTATTTTATGGTGTACTGTGACACATTTTCTTTATCCATTCATCAATTGGTGGGCACTTAGGTTGTTTCCATTTATTGGCTATTGTGAGCAGTCCTGCAGTAAACGTGGAAGTTCAGAAACTTCTTCCACATACTGATTTCCTTTTCTTTGGATACATACACAGTAGTGGAATTGCTGAATTATATAGGTGCTCTATTTGCTATTTTAAGCAGTGTCTATACTTTTTTCTAGAATGGCTTCACTAAATTACATTACCACCAACAGCATGCAAGAGTTCCCTTTTCTCCACACCCTGCACTTAGTTTTCATCTTTTTGATAATAGTCATTATTGATAAGGTAATAATCTGTAATAAGGGAAGATAAAGTTCAGCAATATTTCATAATAGTATGAAATATTTATACATTTCATAATAAATTTCATAATAATATTACATATAATTCATAATAAATGTAGCTATTTTTCATTGTTTTTGATTTGCATTTCTCTGATAATTAGTGATTTTGAGCATTTTTTTCATATACTTATTGGCTATTTGTGTACAGTTTTCTTTTGAGAGATACCTGTTGCTCATTTTTAATTGTTACTTATTTTTTTGTTATTGAGATTTTTAAAGTTCCTTATGTATTCTAGAAAATAGCCTATTATTATTTGTACAGTTTGTACATGTTTTCTCCCATTCTGTAGGTTGTCTTTTCACTTTGACAACTTTCCTTTCTATGCAGAAGCTTTTTAATTGAAGGGAATTACATTTGTCTATGTTTGTCGTTTTCCTTTGCTTTTGATGTTTGATCCCCCAAATCCTTTTCTCCCCAATGTCCAGAAACATTTACCTATATTTTCTTCTATAAAATTTCCCTATATTTCTTTCAATGGTTTCGGATCTTATATCTAAGTTCCTTTGAATTTATTTTTGTACCCAGTATGAGGTAAGGGTCTTTTTTTGTTCTCCTAATTGTGCATACCCAATTTCCCCAGCACCATTTATTTAAAAGGTTGTCCTTTCTCCAGTGAGTGTTCTTTGCACATTTGTTGAAAATCAGTTGACTATAGATACGTGGATTTACTTCTAGACTCTCTATTCTGTTTTGTTAGCATGTGTCTATTTTAATACCAATATCATGCTGTTTTATTTACTATAGCTTTATTGTGTGTGTGTGTGTGTGTGTGTGTGTGTGTGTGTGTGTGTTGGTACTGAGAATTGAAACCAGGGGAGCTCTACCACTGAGTCATATCCCTGGAACTTTTTATTTTTTTATTTTGTCACAGGGTCTCCCTATATTGCTGAGGATGACCTTGAACTTGCTTCAGCCTCTGGCAGGTGCCATTAAGCTCAGCTGTAGTACATTCTGAAGTCAAGTAATATAATTCCTCCTGCTTTTTCTTTTTGCTTAGGAAGGCTTTGACTATTTGGCTTTTTTTTTATGGTTCCATACAAATTTTAGAATTTTTTTTCCAATTCTGTGAAGAATGTCATGGGTATTTTAAGAGAAATTGAGTGGAATCTATTCATCATTTTGGGTAGTATTGACATTTTAGTAATATACATTCTTTCATTACATGAACATGAGATGCATTTCCATTTTTTGTTGCCCTTTTTAATTTTTTTCATTAATGTTTTATAGTTTTCATTATAGATATCCCTTGCTTTGGTTAAATTTATTCCTAAGCATTTTAATTCTTGTAGCTATTATAAATAGAATTGTTTTTATAAATTCTATTTTCTAGAGTTTGCTTTGGCAGATAGCAGTGCTGCGGATTATTACATATTGATTTCATATCCTGAAAACTTGCAGCATTCATCCATCTGGCACTGAGTTCTACCTTAAAGTCATGTGATACTCTGTTCTTTCTCTGTTAACTGGGGTCTTGCTCCATGCTGTGCTGCCCAAGGTTGGCGCAGTGTTGTTACAGGCAGTCTCTTGGCCTCCAAAGCTGATGCCGAGTCTCATAGCTTCAAGGATCTGCATAGTCTGAGGCGTGCACCCAGGCCCATGCCAAAGCTGGTGGCAATGCAGGCCAAAGCCAGAGTCCATTCCACTGTTTTGCAGGTCTCTGTCTTGGTCTGCAGTGCTGATACTAAACTGGGCTGCACCAGAGCCTTACAGTTACAGGAATCTGTACAATCTGATGGAGGTGCTGTGCCCTTGACCCACTCTGAGGCTGGCAATGGCACAGGCTGAGACTTGAGTCTGCCGCATGGAATGCCGGAATCCTCCTGGTGGTGGGTGTTGTTAGCTTTTATTTTTGTTTGTTTGTTTTTTGACCCACTGTGACTAAAAAAGACTTGACAAGAACAATTGGAGGAGGAAATTTTATTTGGGGGCTCATGGTTTCAGAGGTTTAGTCCATAGATATTGGTTCAATTCGTCAGGGCCTGAGGTGGAAGCAGAACATCGTGGTAGAAGTGTGTAGCAGAGGAAAGCAGCTGGGAATATGGTACCAAGAAGGAGAGAGAGAGAGATGGGGAGAGAGAGAGAGAGAGAGAGAGAGAGAGCTAGAGAGAGAGATGCTCACTCTGAGAGACAAAAGATATATTCCCAAGGCATCCCTCCCTCCCCCCCACTACCTACTCCTGACACACCCTACCTGCCTATAGTTACCACCCAGTTAATCCCTGTCAGGGGATTCATGAACTAATTAAGTCAAGGCTCTCATAACCCAAACATCTCACCTCTAAGCTCTCTTGCATTATTTCACACACGAGTTTTTGGGGTACACCTAATATCTAAACCATAACAGTTGGGCAAGTCTAGAGGCCCTGTCTGTGAATTTTGGCTTGAATCTGCAAGCCTTTCATTCCTACCTGGTACTAGTCTCACAACAACCTGCTCAGCTCTCAGATCCAGGACAATTTCCTGTGCTAGCTTTTGTGCCCTGCTTCCCAATGAGTGGAGCTGAATTCCTGCTCTACCACTTGAGGCTGGAGGAGGGGTGTTGGAATCACTCATCAGTGGCTAGCATAATTCCAGTGGCACAGTGTGCAGGTGTTTGCCTGGAGAGAGGGATCAAGAGCTCTGCCTGTACTGGGTCTCACTGTGGTGGGCCAGGTGTTCAGTTTCAAGTATAACCAAATTCAACTTAATTTGCTGTCCTTGAAGCAAGAGGCATCTCTTTCAAGGCTGCTTAATAGTTGAGGGAGGGGAGATGCTGATGTTATACTTCCCAGAAAGATTCTCCAGTGCCACCAGGAGAAAGTCAGCCCCACCCTAATCCCCCCTCCCTACAGCCCAACCCTAATCCCTCCCACGCCCTATAGACCTGCCCTAATCCCACCAGAGCCCTATAAAAGTTGGCAATGACACAATTAAGGCGCGATCCCCCAGAACCCCGCTTTTAGGAGTAAGGGAGGTAGTCGCTGGCCAGCTAAAATAAAGGCTTCTTTTGGCTTTACGTGATTGGCTTGGATGATTTTATTTTCTTTGGGTACAACACTGGAAGCTCTTCTTCTTGCCTTCTTAATGTATCTTTTAATTTTTCTAAAAACAGGCACTGTGGTCTTTCACCTGGTTTCCTTAGCTATTGTGAAGGGAATTTAGCTGTTTTGCTGGTGTGTCTTTGGGGAGATAGGTGCTGGAGGTAAAACCGTACCTTGCTTTATCACCTCAAAATAATATTCTCTTTACAGATTCATGGGATGAATATCCACAAATGGGACCTGGAAGCCCCTGGTAAATGTTTGTCTTAACATGACTATGTATTATGCACATAATTCCTATATATAATATATATATATTATAATATATATAATTCCTAGGGTCACTGCTCCAATTTTTGTAGGATGATGGTCTCTCTTCATAGAGGGATAGTGAATAACATTCAGGCACCTTGAAATCAGCATTCACTAGAACTTGGGAAAGGTGGAATCTGAGCACTTGGCTTGTCAGGATCTGTGAAGAAACCTAGACTCCAATGGAACCAGATCAAGTAATGCTGGATTTCAGATATGAGATGAAAGAGAAGGATGGTAATAAAATGGAGTTCAGAAGAAGGTTTTATTCCCATTTATGTATTTACTCTGAGTATCTCTGATTGAATATTTCAGTAGCCTAGATAGAACAGAACTTAAATTTGTATGTAATGGATATTTCTTGTATAATAGAGTTTATAGAATGAAGATGCATACTAACTGTACATTTATTAAAATAAAATGAGGTATATATAATCTTGTTATGGTTTACACGTGAGCTTATGTGTGAGACAATGAAAGAAAGCTTAGAGGTGAAATGATGGGGTTATGAGAGCCTTAACATGCTCAGTGCATTAATTCCCATAGGGATCAACAGAGTGGTAACTACAGGCAGAGAGGGTGTGGTTCTAGGAAGTGGAACCTGGGGGTGTGCCTTGGGAGTTTACAGTTTGTCTTGTTGAGCAGAGCTTTCTCTCTGCTTCCTGGTGTGATGGTTGGAGCTGCTTTTCTCCACCACACTCTTCTGCCATAACAATCTACCTCACCTTGAGCTCCAAGGAATGGAGTCAAATATCTGTGGACTGAGACCTCCGAAACCATGAGCTCCCAAATAAATTTTTCCTTCTCTAAAATTGTTCTTGTCAGGTCCTTTAATCATAACAGCAAAAAATTGGACTAAAACAAGCCTATTGCAGAAGTTATCTAGTTGTTCCCTACTTGAATTGGGAGTAAGTAAACATTGTTTATAGGATATAATTGCATTTTCTTTTTAAACCTCACTGTTCTGAATACTGTTGATAAGTCTAGAAGTTTTAACATGTCTCTTATTCATGGTGAGGGATGTTTATATTTAATTTTTATATTTTATCAAAATGTACTTTTTCTCTATGGCCTTGAACTCACCTTTTTTTTGGTCATCCATTTGTGCTTTTGTCACCAAGATAAAATTTTTGATATTTTAAATGTGCCATTAATGGTACTACATTATTTAAGACACTCTTGCTAACCTAAGTAGATGTTCTTTGAAGCCTCTGATCCTCTTATGGCGCTCAAAAGACATTTCCTCCAAAGCAAACTATAAAGGACCAGAAGATGGAAAGATTGCATTTTCTTAGCCAATTCTATTTTTCCTTTCATGTAAATTTATTTTTAGTTGAGTTGCAGATTAGTTATATTGATAAATAAATATGTCCTAATTTAAAAAATTATAGTTTACATGTCAGTAATTATTGGACTGTCAGAAATAAAAGAGATACATTTTTTAAATATTCTCTTTCAAAGCACACAGTATTGAAGTTATAAAATGATGTGTGAGTGTGTAACCAGTGCTTAATGTCTTTGGTTGAAAATATGAGTTCTCTATAAAAAAAGAATTAAGTGCTTCTGAAGTTACACAATTAAGAAAGTTAGGGGGCAATTCTTTGCTTTTAGATTGGTATTCAGAGTTATAGATGTGTTGGTTTACTTGCTCTGAATGATGATTAACCATCAACTATTTGTGAATGTTTGTAAGATTAAGTAAAATAGTTTTTTTCCTTAAGTGGCTTATAATATTTACATACACAATACTCCAAGTCCAATGACAGTGAACATACACACATAAGCATACATACACACGGGTATATATATATATATATATATATATATATATATATACACACACACACATATGTGCATATTGTTATTGGAACCTATCATCACTAAACACATTAAAAGATTTTATTAAATGCATTCATAAAACTAAAACGTGGCTAGACAAGGTAACTAAAGTCAATGACTTACTTAGTCCTCTTTCAGTTCATCTTGCTGCGATATGAAAATACCCGAGATTGAGAAAATTGTAAAAATAAATAGCTCTGGAAACCAGGAAGTCCAAGACTGAGGCACTGGCAGGCTCAATGTCTGGTAAAGGCCCATTTTCTCTGCTTCCAAAATGGTGTCTTGTTGCTGTGTCCTCATGGAGTGGAAAGCAGAAGGGAAAAATAGGCCAACATACACTTCTTTCCAAGTCTTTTATGAGGCACTAATCCATCACTTCAGAAAGGGCTCCACTTTCTTAATACCACCACAATGGGAAGTAAGTTTCAACTTGAATTTAGGAAGGAATGCATTGAGACCAAAAAAAAAAAAAAAAAGGAAGAAGAAGGAGGAGGAAGAGAAAAAGAAGAAGGGGGAAACACCATAACACCATACCCCTCTCTTAGTCTGTCTTTTGTTTTCTCACATTTCATAATTTCATAGGCAACTATTTCTTTTTCATTGGGAAAACCATAAATCTATCCTACCAGTGAAAAAAACTACAGATGTGATTTATTCACCAAGGACCACCAGGGAGATGAGGGTTTTATTGCAAAAGGGGGATTTAATGCTAATGCTCTTTTCAACTGCTATAAAAATTTGAAAACTAACCACTTACCTGAAATCCTTTGATTTTTAAAATGCTGATAATTAATTTGATTTTTTAAAATGTGCTGTAAAGACCAAACAAAGTGCTTCTTCAGGCTGGATTTGATCTGTGATGCAGTTTTTGAAATGTGCTTTAGAGAATATAATGCCTTGTGTTATATTGTTATAACTCACAAGACATGTGCTTCTTCATCACTTGAACAGGAAAGCAAATGATATTGTTATTATTCCTTCTTCTCATAGTATGCTAAAGTATTGTTGTGTTTTTTAAAATTCTACTGAAAAGAAAGGAATAGCATTATGTTTTGCCTTTTAGCCAATATTTTTATTTCCCTGCTTGATTTAAATTCCTCCAGTACTAATATCCACCAAAATTCTAATTTTCTAGTGCTTTTCTCAGCTTACTGTCATTTCCTATGTTTGCAGATTATTTGGACAACTGGGTCCAATATATCTTAACTAAAAGCACTAATAATATTCAGATCATAAATTAGACTCACTGTTTCTAAATGAATTTTGACTCAGGCATTTAACCTACCTGTGAATTTTATAACACTTTCCCATTAAAAAGAGAAAATATAAACTGTTGAAAGATGATTGTTAGTTCCTCAGCCTCACATGATAGTACGTTTAAAGATTTTATTTTCCTCAGAAACTACTACTACTTATAAAGCTCATCCATCATATGTAATGAGGGCTGTCAAGAATATTTAGTGAGAAATAGCTGCTTGATATGCTAATAGCAGCCCCTTAGTGAATTCATTTTGTTCTGCTTCTTGACATTAATGGTTTTCATAATCTAATGAATGATGTGTGCAATAGAAGTAAGGCCACAGGGAAAGATCATATAAAGTTAAAATAGGGAAAATCTTTATCAGTATTTGCATTTATTTAGCAGAATGCATCTTATGTATATATCCATATTTACCTTGACTTTTATTGATTCCCATTTTAAGGTATCATTTGAAATTAGGTGCTCTTGTTTACTTACAGTTTACCTTCTCTAATAATGCAATTTCTTTTGCTTCTCACTAGATCTGATTAGTAAAAATTCTAGGAGGTTTCATTTCTTACATTCTCACAAGTTGGTGAAAATTTTGAGTCCTTAAGATGCTACTGATTTACAAGTAAAAAAGAGTTGGATCCATAGAAGTGCTGATGGCATCAATAATGATTTGATTGGCTGAATCAAGAGCGCCATTGTGAGTTCTCCATTCTCTGGAGCTATGTGTGTGATTAATTTATATGAACTTCCTTTACAGCATGGCTTTAAAGTAGAATAGTTGCACATTTGTCAGGGACAGTTAAATAGGTTGCTGCCAGAGAGAGTGGTGATGTAAACGACCTCTCAAGGTTGTTTCAAATCTTGTGATTTTATGAATCTGTGGTAATCCAAATGGAGACACCCAAATCAGCAGCCATACAAGGGTCTCGTAAGCCCTTATAAGGTCATGCACACAAACAAACCTTAAGTGAAGGGAATCCCTAACATATCTGCAAAATTTAATTTCAGTTTTCAATAAGGTATTTAAAATATACAATTAATTTAAATGTGGGTTAAACACATTTTGAACTCTAACATAAAAATCATTCCCCTTTTAATTAACAAGCATTAATATATTTGACTTTTTTACTGAAATCCATCTAAGATGCATTGTGGTAAATTTACATATTTTTAAATATGTAAGATAGGAGAGGGTTCTTAATTCTTAGTTTAGAGAGGTAAAAAGGATGAATTTTTTAAGAAAATTCGGTCCAACCAAATTGCCAGGTTTTTAATGAACTAAATAGAATTTATAGACACCGATGGGCTGCTCAGTTTCCTCATTTATGATAATTTTATGATCATTCTCTCTTTTTTAAGTCCAACAACAGGTTTTGTATTTATTTATTTATTTATTTATTTATTTTTTGGGTACTGGGGATTGAACCCAGGGGCACTCCACCACTGAGCCACATCTCCAGCCCTATTTTATATTTTTTATTTAGAGACAGGGTCTCACTGAGCTGCTTAGGGCCTCGCTAAGTTGCTGAGGCTGGCTTTGAACTCAAGATCCTCCTGCCTCAGCCTCCCACGTGCTGGAATTACAGGCGTGCACCACTGTGCCAGGCTCAGGTTTTGTATTTTTGAAGACCCGTGTTGCAATTGGAAAATAAGAAGTTACTAATTTTGTATTCATCTGCTTCTTGGCCCTCGATGCGTTCTGTGTGGTTGTGTTTGATGTGACCAATCAAGTTGTAAATATCTAAATGGGTTGCATAATTTCTGAATGCCTGACAGATTGTCCTAGCTAGAACCAAGACTTGGCAGCTGACATTAACTGAGGTACCTAAACTCTGTACTGCAGTTTCCTTAACCATGAAGCAAGTAACCATGGTACCTTTGTTAAAGAGTTGCTGTGAGATTTACAAAGATAAAAGTATTTAGAACAAGGCCATGTGTTTGGACTTTTTAAAAACTTATTTAATAAACATTCATTAGATGCCTACTAAAATGCTGTTGTAGGTATGAGAACACTGTTAAATAAGGATAAAATGCCTGATCTCAGGACTTTACATCCTTATGGTGTTACAATATTTATTACCCCTAGATAACATAATGGGATAGTAGCCAGGTATTAAGCAAGAGTTTATTGGCTAAATAGATGACTGAGTAAATAAATGAATATCTAAATCTTAATTTTCATATAAAATTTACTAATATAAACTTATTAATTTCTCAACACTGCCAACTGATTTTCATGTGGTTTGCCTTGAATTTGCACTATTGCCATTTTAATAATTTTCATCATTCCAATCCATAAATCTGGGATATGTTTCCATTTTTTAAGGAGCTCATTAATTTCTTTGAACAATGTTTTTGTTTCAGTGTACATGTATTACACCTTCTTGTTCAGTTAATTTTTAAAATTTTATTATTTTTAGGCTAATGTAAATAAAATGTTTTTCTTAATTCACATTGTTTATTATTGGAGTATAAAACTAAGCTGGTCTTGCATATTGATCCTGCATCCTACAATGTTGTCACACTCATTTAGTAACTCTGTTGCTAAATTCCCTGAGGAATTCACACAGGGAATTCCTGTAAGACAATGTGTAGAAATAGTTTTACTCTTTTATGATTTGTGTGTTTTAAAATTTTTATTAATTTAAATAACACAAACTTCTTTGGAGATAATATATCCACCCAACAATATTTAATGACATTAATTTTGTCAGTTCTTTCTAAGTTACAAAAAGGTGGCTGAAAATAATGCAGTCGTACTCCTTAATTTACAGTCTAACTTTCCATGGACGTTATCTGTGGTCAGCACATTACACAAGTATTAAAGAAAAAATACTGGACCTCAAATGATACTACACAGATATAGCAACAGAAAAGCATGGTATTGGCATCAAAATAGGCATGAAACCAATGGAATAGAATACAAGACAAAGAGACAAACCTACATGGTTACAGTCATCTGACACCTGACAAAGGTGCCAAAAACATGTTGGAGAAAAGATAACCTTTTTAATGAAGGATGCTGGGAAAACTGGACATTCATATGTAGAAGGAAAGTAGATGCCTTTCTCTCAGTCTGCACAAAAGTCAAGTGGACCAAAGACCTAGGACTTAGACCAGAAATTTTGCAATTGCTAGAAGAAAACAGGCTCAGTACTCCAACATATTGTCACAGCTGCAGATTTCCTTAACAAGACTCCTGAAGTTTAAGACTCCAAGAATCAATAAGTCGGATGGATTCAAATTAAAAAACTTCTGCAAAGCAAAGGAAATGATTAAAAGTGTGAAGAGAGAGTCAACAGATTGGGAGAAAAATCTTTGCCAGCTATTCCTCTGATAGTGGATTAATACCAAGAATATACAAAGGACTCAAAAAGTTTAACACACTCTCTCTCTCTCTCTCACACACACACACACACATACGTATGCACACACACACTAATCAATTAATGAATGAACAAATGAACTAAACAGACATTTCTCAAAATAAGAAATACAAATGGTTAATAAATTTATGAAAACATGTTCCACAACCTTGGTGATCAGGGAAATACAACTCAAAACTGCACTGAAATTTCATCTCACCCATGTCAGAGGAGCAACCATCAAGAATACAAATAATAATAAATGCTGGTGATGATGTGGGGGGAAAGGCACATTTGCACCTTGTTCCTGGGACTGAAAATTAGTACAACCACTTTAGGAAACAGTATGGAGATTGCTCCCAAAACTAGGAGAACCACCACCATATGACACAACTATCCTACTTTTCAGTATATTTCTGAAATACTAAAATCAGCATTATATAGTGATACAGGTACATCCATGTTTATAGCAATGCAATTCACAATAGCCAAGTTGTAGAACCAGCCCAGATGCTTCTCAACAGATCAATGGATAAAGAAATTGTGGTGGACATGCACAATGGAGTTTGACTCATCTTTTAAGAATGCAATTATGGCATTTGCTGGTAAATGGATGGAACTAGAAAACATCATGTGAAACAAAATAAGTCAGATTCAGAAAGTCAAGGGTTAAATGTCTATTCTCATGTGTAGAACCTGGAGAAAAAAGCAAGGGGAAAAAAAGTGAGCAGCTGGATCTACAAAAGCAGAGGGAAGATCAGTGGAGTAGAGTGGAATAGAGGAAGGAGACTGATGGGGCGGGAGGAGGGATGGGAAAAGGGAGGAAATGAGGAAAGAAATTGGCAAAATGGTGCTATGAACATACTAAAGTGATTTCCACCTTTATATACACATATAAAGCACCAATAAAAAATAAATAGAAGGAAGACCAGCAGAGTAGAGGAAGAGAAAGGTAGAAGAAGGAGGGAAGGGAAAGAGGAAGCACTGGGAATTGAAATGGAGCAAATTATATTCCATGCATGTATTATTGTGTCAAAATGAACCTATTATTATTATTACTATTATTATTTGGTACAGGGGATTTAACTTAGGGACACTCAACCACTGAGCCACATCCCCAGCCCTATTTTGTATTTTATTTAGAGACAGGATCTCAATGAATTGATTAGCACCTTGTCATTGCTGAGGCTATCTTTGAACTTTTGATCCTCTTGCCTCAATCTCCTGAGCTGCTGGAATTTAAGGTGTGCATCACTGTGCCCCAATTAAAAAGGAACCTAATATTATGTGTAACTACAGTATACTAATTAAAACATTAAACAATAAAAATATGTTTTCAAAAAACTCAGAGATAATTCATATTATTTGATTATGTGCTGTGCTTGAGTAGTACAGTACTTTTTGCCATTTCATCCCCCATTGGGATGTGAATTGTTCTTTTGTCCAGTATATCCATGTTATATACATTACCCACCTATTAGTCACTTAGTGACCGTCTTTATTATCAGACTGACTGTCTAGATATCACAGTGCTTATGTCTAAGTAGTCCTTATTTTACTTAACCATCCCAGAGTGATGTTGGCAATTTGGATATGTCAAAGAGAAGCTGTAAAGTCCTTCTTTTAAGTGAAAAGGAGAAAATGCTCTACTTAAGGAAATTAAAAAGAGATTGTGAGATTGCCAAGATCTATGGTAAAAATAGGACTCCACTCTGTGCAATTCTGAAGAAGAAAAATAAAATTTGTGTTAGTTTCCTGTCGCATTGTGAATGTTATAGCCACACTGCATGATAAGTGCTTAGTGTTTAGTACAGAAAGGAATTAAATTATAGTTGTTGATACTATCCATGCCAGGCATCTACTGGGGGTCTTGAAAGATATTTCCTGTGGATAAGTGGAAAATACTATTCTTCCAAATTGTAGGGTACATGGGAGTCAGTGAAAGAAGAAGCAAGCTCACAGGTGGCCTGGCTAGTTTAACTTTGCGCTTTCACCTGGAATACACCAAGTGACTTGATGGCCTGGTCTTGGTTTCTGTCCTTAGAACTTGAGAGGTATGGCAGAGCTCAGTCTGTCTTCACTTACTAAAGGTTCATAAGAGAGGAAATATGTGAATTGTAGAACCTCTCTATTCCATCAACAGATTTAATTGGTGTTTCCATATTCAATAAGAAATGCCAGCTCATGTAAGACAATTAAATCCATTTTTCAAATCAAAACTCCAAGTCATTATATCAACTCTATAAAACACAAATCTATCACATTTACCAAATTCACTTCAACCAGGAATTATGTAATTTGATTGATAAAGTAATGAAGTTTACTTGACATGACTTACTTTTCCACAAATGCATTAGGAACATTACTCATGTTTCCATTATATTTCACTCATTTGCAGTTTTCTTTTTTTGGTTGGTGGTTTATGAATGAGGCCACGAGAGATTAAAACTTGACTTGTAGGCAGTCTAGAAATCCTTAGATATAGTTAGCATTGAGCTTCTTCGGCACATTGTAATTTATTTTGCTTCTTTTCATTGTTCTATTTAGTTACACATGACAGCAGAATGTCTTTTGATTCATTGTACACAAATGGAGTTCAACTTTTCATTTCTCTTGTTGTACATGATGTAGAGTCACACCATTCATGACATCATACGTGTACATAGGGTAATGATGTTTGTCTCATTCCACCATCTTTCCTTCCCCCCACCCTCACCCCTCCCCTCATTTCCCTCTACACAATCCAGTGTTCCTTCATTCTTCCCTTACCCACTCCCTTCAAAAAAAAAAATTTCCACCAGAAAACTTCTAGAACTAATAAATGAATTCAGCAAAGTTGCAGGATATAAAATCAACACTCATAAATCTAATGCATTTCTATTCATATGTGATGAATCCTCTGAAAGAGAAATTAGGAAAACTACCCCATTCACATAACCTCAAAAAAAAAAAAAAAAAAAACCCTTGGGAATCAATCTAAGAAAAGAGGTGAAACACTTCTATGATTCAATTTTCTTGATTAACTTGTTTCAAAGCAATAGATGGTATTTCAAATATGATAATTACATTAATTTTTCTTAAAGACTTAAAAATGTTTAAAATTCGTTACTACACAAATATCACTTTTTTCTGACTATATACATATTCACTTTTATCAGTATGTCTATATTTCCAAATCATCAAGTGGAAAAAATATCTTGGATTTGTCACAAATTGTTTTTCACACATTGAAGTCTCTTTCCTATTCTATGTGGCAAAACAAAATCAAGTCATGGAAGTAAATTATTTAGTGATTATTACATGCCCCAAATTGTGAAGACTACAAAGATATATACCATTTAATTTCTGCCTCTGAACAAGTTAAAATTTCAATATAATCTTTAAAAATACCATTATATCCCTTCACTTTAATGAATGGGTTATATTATAGTATCCTGATGATCACCACTTATATTTTAATATACTATAGTATATTCTAATCAAAATTTATTTTGCCATTCAAAATATATCAATTTATTTTGTTATTAAACTTTATTGCAAACTATTATTAGCATGTACAAATACAGGCAGAAAAATAAATGTACTTCCATATACCTGTCACTCAGCATTAACAATTATCATCTTAGGACCTGTATTTTTTTTCATCTATATGCCCACTCATTTCCCTCCTTCCATATTATTTTAAAGCAATCTCCATATAACATGTTAATTCATGTTAATATCTCAGTATTTACTTTAAAAAAGAATTATTTAAAAAACCAATCATGATACTACTATAGGACTTTAATTATTTCTTAATATTACCAAATTATATAGTCAGTCACATTTCCAGTTATCTTCTACATTATTCGTTAATTTGGGTTTTGCCAAAGATCCCAAATAAAGTCCACTGTTTGATTGTTTTGCATTTTGTGTGCCTCTTTTTATCTATAGATTTTCTATCTCTTTTCCTTTTGATATCTTTGTTGAAATAACTAGTCCATATGATCTACAATGGTTAGGGGTTTGGGTAGCAAAGTTTTTCTGACAGTATCCTTTAACTGATTAAAGATATAATTAAAATATTCTGTTATTTACATTTACCATATATAGATAGTTGGTAGTAAACTGAAAAGATAGGAATGCTATTTATTTATTTTGCAAATCCACTTCATGATTGGTGTAGAAGGCAAAATATATTTGCATAGTTTTCTTTTCCTGATTTTAGTAACTGAGCAGTGAAGATGCCTAGGTTCATTAGTTTGTTAGAGGCTCATTTATAAATGAATTCATACATGCATATTTGGAGCATGTGTGTGCATGCGTGCATGCATGTATGGAGACACACACACACACACACACACACACAGAATTCTCATTTACCAATTTATGTGTATGCATGTGTACTAAATGGCACCTGAACTTGTGCATAAAGAAACATCATGATGTTGGTTTTTTATGAATGACTTTCACATCCACTGGGTCAGGGAGATACTGTTTTCCTTGCTTTATTCATCCACACAAGCAGGTGGAGTCATGCTTACTATCCCATCATGGGCACTAGCCACTCCAATGCTTACTCCTACCCCTAATACCTTATTCTGAAACCCTCAGAAACCACTAGCAATGAACTGCTGCTTTCCACTCTGTTTCAAATTATCTTTTCTTTACCCAGGGACATCACATTTCTTCTTTTGAGCTTAGCTATTGAAAACAATATTATGTGTAACATTTATTTGTGTTTGAAAGTTGGTGTTTGTCCCCACCAGTTTCATCAGCCATATTTCCTAGAAGCTTTATCAACATTTTCTATGTGTATATAACATTTTTCCTAAGAACAGATATTTTTAAAATGTGAGAACATATGATAGTATATAAATATCATTTTCTTTAAAAACATTCTACTTATTCATACAAAACTCCTACTGATTTAAAGTAACTGTGACTGAACATTGAGTGTATTTAATACTACATATCATAATGTAGTTTAGTTTTATGAAGATTCAAATTCTAAGGTGAATATAAATTACTAAATACAAATTATTAAAATATATGCATATGTAATCAAAAACTAAGAAACAAGACATGAAGATATTTGAACCATATTTTTCTATATGTTGTTTTTTATGTAAATCCTAATATGAACAATAAATTCCTGAGTTAAATTATTAACTATTTTTATTTTTCTACCATATTAAATCTTAACTTCAAAATTAAATTTCACAAAATTTATAATGCTGGTTTTGGTGATGACTGACTTTTGCAGTGAGCTTACCTACCTCTTCATTCTGATAAACGTACTGGAGTTCAGTTACCTGGATGGCCTACTATTTCAGTAGTTGCTGATTCCTTTATATCACCTGTTATCACACTTCTTATTCCATTACTTTTGGACTTCTTAAATTTCTAAAATGAGAGGTTATGGAAGAATCATTTACATTGAAATTGAATACTTATTATATCAGGAAGCTAATTTTTAAAGTTCAATAGCTCTCTAGAGGTACTCATAGGAGATGTAACTACCCCTAAGTTATTACTTTGTAATAAATATGGAAATGAATGTTCTTATATCTTTTTATTCTTACCTGACAAGAAGGAATATTACAGATTGCTCTACATACCAAGCATCTAAGATAAAATCAAGTAGATATTCTATTTCATAGATTCTTTTGTACCATCATATTCATATTCATTTATTCACCTAGTGCTTTGCCCACTAGAACCATAAAAAAATGAATTATTTTTCTTTCACTATTTATCAAAAAATAAACGATATATCACCATATTAAAACAGCTGTATACGTTAGGTTATACCCCAACCTGTTGTACTGGCAGAAACATAGTGCCTGGGTGGGAAGCTGGGTGTTAAGCGCTTGCCTATCTTGCTCTCGGCACTGGTTTTGATCCCCAGCATCATAACATATGTAATTAAACAGATCTTTGGTTTTAGGAAGTCCAGTTGATTCTGCTTAAAATAAGTAACTCTAAAATAAGCACAACCAGTTATTGGGACCATGACAGAAAATGTCCACTTCTGGATCAGGTGGTTTGATCTGAGGAGAGACCTCATACTGTAGCATGAAGATAGACATCTGACTTTCTTGGAAATAACAGTCAAAAGGTAAGTACGTATCTTTATCTGGAATGATAACGTGACAAGTCTACATACCTATAGCAAAAGTTTAATGTCAAACATGGTATCAAGACTGCTTATAGTTTGATTCTACAAAGAGTCCTATATTTCTTCTTAACCTTTTTCAATAAGTATTGTCTGCCAAATGTCCCATCCCCTAACACTCTTCCACGTGACCCCTCTGCCCATTCAAACAGAATGCTGGTGGCCCTGAAGTAAGAAGTACTGGCAAAATAGGTCCCACTGATTCCAGGGATCCATTAAAAATAATATGAAAGCATAACTCATTTTCACATTCTCATCCTAGTGCTTACGTTTATATTTAGCTATTTGTTGTTCTTATTTAATAAGTACTACAAGATATGAAATAACTGACATACAAATATGCTAACATATTTACAGCTATTTAGACCTAAATATCACTATATCTTTAGAAACATACTTTTTGAAATCTCTAGTAATTTAATTTAGACATTCCCCAAATTTTGCATTTGAAGAAGAGTAATAGAGATAAGCATTCATGGGAGAAATGTGAACTGTCAGCAAAAGTGATGTGGAAGGCTCAGGCTTTCTAGCTGGGCTTCAGAACTGGGATTTCTAAATGGAAATTTCCCATTCTATTCCTCTCCACATCCAATCAAGCACCAAATCCTTTTAATTGTACCTACTAAGTAGCTTTCAGACTTGTACATTCACTTTCTATTGTTATCATCTTCATTTCTGACTTTCTATGTTCTCCCAAACATCTGAGAACTTTGAAACAGCAGTTCTGTTTTTTCCTTCTTGTTTTTCCCATAGTCCATTATTCTCTTTATATACTAATTAATCATCTGAAAACAAATCTGATTGTATCGCTCTTCTATTTAGAAGCTTCCAGGGAATTCTGACCCATCATAAAATCTAAAAACACTTATTCCATTTTATGAAGCATTTTAATTAGCTTTTTTGGTGCTGGGACGAAAAGACCTGACAAGAAGAATTAGAGGAGGAAAAATTTATTTGGGGGCTCAGAGTTTCAGAGGTCTTAATTCATAGATAGCTGGTTCCATTCCTACAAGCTTAAGGTGAGGTAGCACATCATGGCAGAAAGTTGTGGTGGAGGAAAGGGGCTCAGGACTTGAGGATCAGGAAGCAGAGAGCACTTTGCTCAACAAGGACAAAAAATAAAACCCAGAGGCACACCCTTAGTGACCCACCCTACCTGCCACACCCTACCTGCCTAGTTACCACCAAATCAATCCCTATAGGAGATTAATGCACTGATCAGGTTAAACCTTTTATAACCCAATCATTTCATCCCTAAACATTCTTGAATTGTCTCACACATGAGTTTTCTGGGGATACCACATATCTAAACCATAATGAAGCCCTTTATGACTTACTCCATAATTACCATACTTATCCTCTTGATAATCTTCCTGTTATACATCAGTGACACTAACATGAGACTTAGTAAATGCTGCTCCCTTTGTTTGGAATACTTTTTCTTTTTGTCACATTTTGCATAAGTAAACATTTTATTTATTTAAAGCCTTTGCTTTAAGTCCTAGATGAATTATGTGTCTCATCACTTTTTCTTCTCAGAGTATTTCTGTTAATTTGTAATTGTAAATAAATTGATTGTTAGAAATGTCTGTATTAATTAAAAATTGGCTCCACAAAGACTGTATTTCTAGCAAGTGATAGCATTTTGTACATTTGCTTAGCAAAGAGTTGATAAATCAATGACCATTTCCTAGACAAAGAGGCAAGAAATTTGAGTGAAGGAGTTAAGTAGGAAACTTAATCCCTTGGGATACAGGTGGTGGGAAATAGTGAATTTCAGAAGGCTTAGAAGAATGCAAAGGCTATTTTTAACGATTGTTTTCAGGTGAAACTTTCTACATTTTCTGAGAGAACAAAAGGCCAAAACGTGTAAGATTCTGGATGTTATTTTGGAATCATCTAGATTAGGATGGATAAAGTAATATTATTTGGTAATTTAGTTCTAGTTTGTTATTTTTTGGAAACAATTTAAATTTAACTAATAGCAAAAATACTTAAAAAACTAGGTAATATAATAATAATTCAGAAAATGGTACTTTGACTCTAACAAGACAATGTTACTTTACTAAAAGTTTTTACTTGATGTAAAGGAAAAAATAGCACCACATCTCACATTAAATAAGACTCAGAGTAATATTAGACTTTTCCCATTCAGAGAGAAAGGCATTGTTATGAATCATATTGGAACATATGGCTCATGAAATAAAAATTAGTTTTGTCATAAACATAAATGCTGTGCTTATTTATAGAACATAATTATTTTAGGCCATTTATAAAACAGTGAGACTCTTGACATAAATGCATTTTACCATTGCTTATTTTATCTTTATGTTTGTCAAAAATAGAATCCAGTAATCAGTTCACTATTTCATTGGGCTGGTGAGTGAAGTTTCTAGACTTCAATAATTAGGAGACTAAACTATATATAGCATGATAAATTTGGAAACCAAGGTAGCATGATTCTTAGACTATTCCTGATTTTACTTTAATCCACTTTCTCACAGTTAATATGTATATCCAGGTCTTCTCCTTCTAGGAATATAATGGGGATCTATTTTCCTGCCCCTACACAGTTGTTGAATCCTTATAACTTGATTTGACCAAGTAAATAAAAATAGGAGCAACCCCTGTCACTTCTTGGATAAAGCATGAAGGATAAGTGCTCAATTTTTCATGTTGTCCTCCACAAGAGAGAACAGTGATGATCCAGATGGTAAAGTCCTCAGATCAGCCTTGTCCTTGAGGGAGGACATGGAACAGATCACTGCTCACCCAAGACACCCAAGATTACACACACACACACACACACACACACACACACGCACACATATATGCTTATATAAGAAACAATGTTTCTGAAATTTGGATGTTTTTACTGTAACATATCAGGTCTATCCTGACTGATAAAGTACTAGAAGTACTTAGTACTCGAAAAAGAGTGCTGCTATTAAACGTAAACATGACAGAATGTGACAGACATCATTGCCCTGTGTACATGTATGAATGCACAGATGATGTGACTCTACTTTGTGTACAACCAGAGAAACAATAGCTGTACTCCATTTGTGTTCAATGAATCAAAATTAAATAAATTAAAAAAAAAAAGTAAACAATGAGCCGGGTGCAGTGGCGCATGCCTGTAATCCCAGCACTTGGGAGGCTGAGGCAGGAGGATCATGAGTTCAAAGTCAGCCTCAGCAACTTAGTGAGGCCCTAAGCAACTCAGTGGGACCCTGTCTCTAAATAAAATACAAAATAGG
>JAJEJO010003853.1:322152-443617 GCA_020662805.1 Glaucomys volans
AAAAAAAAAAAAAAAAAAAAAAAAAAAATTATACAACGAAAATTTCCACACGTATCATAGGTTTATGGGTCATATGGAAAATGAAAAAATAAAAATAAAAACTTATCAGAGGCAGAGAAAATGACAGCCCATGCTAAAGTATTTCTAAAACTATTATCTGTGATTAAAAAAAAATGTAGAGCAGACTATGCACCTAAGGAATCTACAATTAAAGAGAAGAGAGGGAAAAACAGAATTCGTGATGTGTACTTTTGTTGTTTTTCCATGTTGTATTTAAAAAAGAAAAAAAAAAAAAGGGGAAGATTCAGAAAACAATTGCCTGGTTTGTAAGCATTAGTCCAATGGAATACACTCCACCAATTCAGGGACTTATGGGTTGGTAGAGGCAGACACTTCAGAGCCCAAAATTAAATGATGAAATGAGAAAATAATGAAGAGATTTAAAAAGCAGTTAAAACTGTAATACGTTAGAGAAAAAAAAATAATGAAATGCCTTTCACACCCATCGTGAGCACCTCTCAATGGGTTCAAATTCATTGAAATAAATATCATATAAAATTCTCTGCTTTCAGGATCTAAGGCAGGTACCCTTTGTGGCACTGTTTCCATTTTTCTTTCTCCTGACGCCTTACAGAAATATAGCATATTGTGTTCCACTAATTTACTGTGAAACTTTTCTTGGAAACTGTACATTCTTTGTCACCTGAAAGCCTAGCAAAATCTTTCTAAATCATTATCTGCACGATGTAAGTGATATGAATCTCAGAGAAACTAAACCCACCAACCCCTCCATGGTCCTCTCTGTCTCCTGTCACTCCATGGCATAGCTGTACAATGTTGCCACTTTTAGAAAATAAATGTAACTCAAATTTAGATAAATGTAGTTCTGTGTCTTTCTCACTTTGGGAAGTCATCTGGCCTAGATTTTCATAATTGGTAAGATGAAAGCAGATGGTCTAGGGCAGTGTTCCTCAATCCAGCACTACTGACATTGGGGACTGAATAAGTCTTTGTGTGGAGCTCTGTCCCGGGGGCTGTAGATCCTCATGGCATTAGAGACTTCATGGACCAGAAGAACCCCCCAGTTTGACACAAACAAGTGTCCCTGGAAATTAACGAAAATCTCTTGATGCATAAAATTTCTCTACCTGAAATTTAATTTTAGATAATGCATATTAAATGAAATTTTATTTATAAATAAATAATTAGAATAGCATTAAGTTTGTGGAAGATAATTAGCACATTCTGCAAGTTCAAACACCAAAACATATTTAAATCTAGAGGAACTAAATGTAAACTAAAGAAAATCATAAATTGTAGTTTCATTTAAATTAGTAAGGAAGAAGAAAGAGATTCTTTGCAGGTTTATTTTCTCATAGTTCTAACTCCCATTTTCTCTTTAAATTAAAACATTTGAATAAAAAAATAAGAGAAACTAGGAGAACATAAGCAAATATTCAGAATCAGTACATGGGCATGGAAAGGTGACCCTTACTCACTTAAACCTAAGTGAGAGTTGGGCACACAAATTCCTCTATGGTAATAAACATGTTGCTTCTACTGCTTTGTAAAGGTGCTTTCAAATGTGTAAGAACAAGTAGATACATAGCTCTGTAATTAGCACATATTAATTAGAAGACCTAATGAATTAAAAAAGGAACATACTTATAGCTCTGAAATTCCATGAATTTCCTAAATCACATTCAACTTCTTCCAATCCATCAATTTAATCCCATTTCCCAATTTGTATTAATACCTTCTCTCTGTTCACAAGGTAAGAAAAATCTTTGTTCTCTTTTTAAAAGTCACAAAACGTGCTCTTGTACCATGAAAACACTGCATTTCCTCACCATATGCCCATTCTGTCCTCTCTAGTTCTGAATAGTAAGAAAAATAAGATTTTCAGAAGGAGGAGCCACAAGAAGACTCTCCCTGGAGAACAATAACACATGATAACTAATGTGGACTTGAACAACTTGGGATACATCTGGGTGAAGAAATTATCGACTTAGAACAAAAGAAGTGTCATGTGCAGTTTGAGAAAACAAACAAAATCAAAGCTAACAGTACATGCTCTGTGCTGGTTATCACAATCACGGCTCTCCAGTATGACTTCCTAAACTAATTTGCTGTTACCTGATGAAAAAGAACCAAACAAAAAAAAGAATCTCCAGCATGCCACCTTTCATTAAAGTTATGTTTGTCTGAGATTTTGTTATTTGCAATTGCTCATCTGTTAAATTAGAAGTTTTAATTCTTCACAGTTTGTCACCCTTTAAATTCTGATCTGTTGACATACCCTTTCTTATAAGTCCAAGAAACTTGAAAATGCAATGTGAAAGCAAACTGACAGTTTTAGTGGCTGATTAGAAAAGCAAAAAACAAAAAACAAAAAACACCTGAAGTGTCATCTGGATTTTTCAAGCATGCTTTTAAAAAGATGAATTAGCCTGGTTCACATTTTTTCTAAACCACCATAGCATTAGCCTATGTAATGGTTTGCTAATATTTTAAAGTTCTTTTCCCTGCTATTTCCCATTTCCCATTGTGTCAGAGGATATTGATGATTTGAATAAATAAAAATATATAACAAATGTTAATATAACAAAGGAGATATAAAGATTTTTCTATCAAAATGAAGAGGTAATAAAGAGAATACACAATGGATTACTATATAATGACTAGAAACAAAAAAGAAATGTGGGTCACCGGATACCTTCGGGAAGTTTAAAAAACCACAAATTACAAGAGAAATAAAGAAATAGAAGTTAGTGTCGTATCTATTGACTAGCTAGTGGTAATTATGGTGTGTGATTTTTCTAGACATGAGGTGATGGAGTAAGAAGTACAAAAAGCTTTCACTTTTTAAGTATAAATTAAAAAACAAGCAATTAAGTGATGTGGATTATTTGTCTCATTAAAAAAAAAAACGGATTTCTTAGCTTGTGAAATTATTGGGGGCATCCCTATATAGATAAAGAACCAAGTACAGTCATCTGCCTCATAACATTTTGTTCCATGACAGCCCGTATATGGACTGCCTATGTGATGGTGGGACCATAATCTTACAAGCAGCTGACAAATCACCTGGTATTTTTACTGTATCTTTTCTGTATTTAGATGCATAAATACTTACCATTGTGTTAAATTGACCAACAGTGTTCAGCATAGTGCCCTGTTGTACAGGTTTATAGCCTAGGAGCAAAAGGTTGCAACATACAAGTTAGGTGTGTGGTAAGCCATTTCCGAAGTGCACTCTACAATGTTGGTGTAAGTGCATTCTACAGTGTTTACACAACAATGAAACAATCTAAGTGTGCATTTCTCAGAACTCATTCTCACCATTTTAGTGACACATGGCTGACATTTTACAGGACAGAACAGACACAACAAATATTTACTGCTGCCTTTTGTATCACTAGGATGGCTACTTTGATTCAGCCACTCCTGCCACCCAGCACCAGTTGGGATTGACCCAAGAATGTCCAGTTTATATCATGGGGCAAGAACTGAATGTAGAATTACTAAACACAAGAACATTGAAGTTTGTGTTTATATCTTCCTTCAGAGTAGATCAAATGTCTCACTGTTATGCTACAACACATGCATTTTAAATACATTGAATGGGCTCCTGAAGAATGTGCTTTCTAGGTGACTTATAATTTCCCACCAATAAAATGATAAGGCACAGCTGAAGGAGATTAAGGTTCTGCAACTAGCTGTGTCAAGTACCTAATAACAGGGCCTAGTCGTAAAATTAAGCTTTGGGTTCCACATTAAAATATTTAAATTCATGAATCTTGCATTTAACATTATACAATGTGTCCACATTGTGCACATTTTGAAGCTAGTAAGGGTAACCCTGGGCGTGATGGAAAATAGAATTGAATCATTTCAACTTCCTTTATTCTGTTTCAAAATATTTTAATCTGTTGGTAATTCTTTGAGCAACTCAAGGTCCTAACACATGTATGAAGTAATATTCCAGTATTATTCCAGCATTTTAATTTCTCATTCTTTTCTGGAGTTTGGTTTCTTGTCTTCAGATTTGTGTGTGTGTGTGTGTGTGTGTGTGTATTTGTCACCAATAAATATACTATAACTTGTTTGTTGTTGCTTTAAAAGAGCAAAAGCAAAACAAATTAGAGCCAATATTTCCTTTTAGAGAAGGCCTCCTACCCCAGCATTACTCAGCTTGGAAAAGGATGACGTGGAGAACAATTGCTCTGAACCTGAAGCTTTTCAAAGCATTGACAGAAGATTGAAGGACTTGGGGGAAAGGGAAAATTGGACCCTGAGAATCTGTTCTACTTTTGTTCAAACAATCAATGAGAAAGATACTGGTCTTTCATGTTCTCAGCAGTGTCTTTTGAACAAATAGAGGCTGTCAGGCTTTAGATTTTTTTTTTTTTTTTTTTTTTTTTTTTTTACCTTGTTGATTTCTTTTCCTCTACAAAAATTTTAAGGAGGATGAAAAATAAATAAGAAAAAGTTCTCAAAGACTTGTTAAGATATAGTAGCCAGTAATGCCATCAAAGTCACTGATGCCAATGCTTTTGATGTGTGGGTTCAGTGTCTTAGTGTCCTGGGGGGGGGGGGAAATACTGTGATTTGACCTCCCCCAATAAGCAGTGCAATTTGAAGATGTATTGGAACTATTTTACACTGATACTAGTAAATACATCTTTAATGTTAATTAGAAACACTAAATTTTTCCTGTCAAGCATTTTGCTTATAAAAGGCTGTATTCCAACAGCTTGTAAAGTGCCTGTTTATAAGTTGATATGCCTGAAATTGAGTAGCTCTTTTATTTTATATATATATGTGTATATATGTATATGGACAAAAGAAAACAAAGCTACTTTTGTTGCTTTACCAAACTTCAGAACTCTAAGAGCTTCAATCAATTTTTTTGTAAAATAGTACATTTGTTCCCTCCTATAGGAATGACAACTCAGGACATGTGTCCCACATTAGTGATGCCATCCATTCTTAGAAGTCTGAATACACCCCACCACCCCTGGTGTCAAAGATTGAACATCCAAGAAACACTGAGGCAAGTGCAGAAAAGAAGTTTTATTTAAAGGATAGAGCAGAGACAGACTTCTGATGGGGAAGGGGTTCCAGAGCTGGTATCCCAGGAGGGGATGAGTCTTGTCCTCTTAGAGTTTCCAAGTTTCTTATTTCTTATGCCCATCCTCCTATGCTGCCCATGGGGCCAAAAGATGGGAAGGGAAGGGTGATTCAGGGGTACCTCTCTGCATTTTCCATAGTCCACCAAAAAAGGCAGAAAGGGAGCCACCCAGGGAGTACACATTAAGGACTCCCTGCTGGGAGGAACAATTCCCTGGAGGCAGCGACTTGGTGCACAACAGGTGAGGTGGAGGGGGATGTGTCCAGCAGGTATTAACATTCCATTGCCTTTGAATCAGCTTCCATCTTCCCTACCTGACCAGATCATGTATCTACACTGACTGCCTGTCCTCTATTCTTACTTCATCAGTAACCCAAATAAATTAATGTATTTGTGGGAGAAGGTGGGGTTTGGGTGATGATACTTTATGGAGAGAGGATTTTGTTCATTCTTCTTAAACATAGATTCTTCACATAAATTATTTGTAATTTTTCTGCATAAATAATTTGCTGCTTCTCCCTGAATTATTTTTATTTAATAATTTATTTTAGTGTGGAATCAAAGATATTTATTTTGTTTTGGAACATAATATAATAAATAATTTTCTTATTTTCTTGCTCCAGTTTTTCTAGTTCCAGCCATTGGAAGCTTCTTCAATTACTTCCTGTGTCTCTTTGGCATACAGCCATTATTTTGTGGAGTTTTCTATTATTTATATAAGCACTTCCTTATTTTTCAGCACAGTAAGATGCTACAGCTGACCTCCTATTGTGGTCCTAGAATCAGCCATTTCTCCAAGGAATTCTTGCTTTCTTAGATAGATGTGTTTTAAAACCTTGATCTGCCAATCCCCAAAAAACAAAGGCCAACTGTTTTCCCTGATAAGTGGATGATGATAGATAATCGGGTTGGGGGTGGGGTGTGAGAGAAGAATGGAGGAACTTTAGATTACAAAGAGGGAAATGAGAGGGGAAGGGGTGGGGTAGGAAAAATGGTGGAATGAGACAGACATCATTACTCTATGTACCTGTATGATTACATTATGGTATGAATGTACATCATGCACAACCATAGAAATGAAAAGTTGTACCCCATTTGTGTACAATGAATCAAAATGAAGTCTGTAAAAATAGAACAAAAAACAAAAAACCCAACAAAACCCTGATCTGGGTGCTAGGTGTGCTTGTTGCTACTGGGGTATGGTTGATTCTATGCCCTCTCAGTTGAGAGAAAGTAAACACATGTACCTCAAGTGTCTATGTATATCTACAACAATTTTATACATAGCCAGGCCCAATGGTGCACTCCTGTAATCCAAGCAGCTCAGGAGGCTGAGGCAGGAGGATCACGAGTTCAAAGCCAGCCTCAGTAAAAGGCGATACTAAGCAACCCAGTGAGATCCTGTCACTAAATAAAATACAAAATAGAGCTGGAGATGTGGCTTGGTGGTTGAGTGACCCTGAATTCAATCCCCAGCACCCACCCCCAATTTTTTTATATATAAAAATGCATATTTATATTAAGGTAAACATGAAGCCACCAGTTGTTCTAGCTTTCTCCCTCCTATTTCTAGCTTTCACCTTAAACAAAGAAACAACTAATTCTCACCATCCACCATCAATTTACTTAGTTGATCAATTCTAGTATGCCTGTAAATAATATCAAAATTGCTGGTTCATTTTCTGTTAATTTTTTCTGCTACTGAATAAAGATGTTAGATGTCTTATAAATTTTAACGTTTAACATGCTTTTCCAATTCCATCTTTCCTTTCATCTTTCTCTGCTCCACCATTTTATTTAGATTCCTCTTAAAAGTCCTCTGGCCCCATATATGATTCCTCCAATGAGTATGTTTTAATCTTATAAAGTATGTATTAAGCAACTTCATCTCCTTTATGAATGCTCCATTTTCAAGAAATTCATTATTTAGCTAGCATTAGTTAAGGAAAAGTTATTAAGAAATTAAAAAATAAGATTTTTGACTAATTTTGACTCATTGGGCACTTTTATGATTTAAATGGATAAATTGTAATAGTAAGGGAATATTAGAATTTGCATACACCTTAATGCATACTTAAATTATTTGATTTCTTTGATGATGTATTCTGTGGTTACAAACTTCTTCTGTATGGTGACAATAGAAAAAATTAGATGGTACCTTTGGCATTGAGAAGAGTAATAACTTCCATTAGTAGGTCAGATGCTGCATAAAGTTATGGAATATGTTATTTATGACCTTCTTTTCTCTTAGGGAAATGAGGAAATATGATACTTTTGGAATATCTGAAGAATGATATGTAAATTTAAGGAAAGCAGTAGAAATACCAAATACTTATTACAAAAATAATCTGTGCAAATTACTATAGAATCTGTACTCTATATGGTAGGGTTACTATGACATTGAAAAGAAAGGCTACAATGATTGTGAAATAATTGGAAGAATGTCATGAATAAACTTGTTTATGTGTGACAAGAATATAATCCTTACATGTACTTATCCATTTATTGCCTTCTGCCAATGTAATATACAAAATCATTTCCACGTGCATGGAAATTTTCATGTTCACAATTTTAAGGCATTTTTATATAATTCCTTGGTTCTCCAGATATTTAACATTTAGCATCATTCTTACAATGCCCAGGACAATTGTGTACACACACACAGAGGCATTAACTGGATCTTGATGTCAATAATGCTGAAAAATTCTTCTCTAAATAAAAGCATGTGATATGTATCCACCCTGTAGGACATAATGAGCTTATGCAGATAAACATTTAATTGGAATAGTGACTTTTGACATCAACAAACAAGACTAGGCTCAGTTTCACAGGTTAAGAGCATTCTCTTCCACAAGACTTCCACTTCCTTTCAGACACCAGCCAGTCATTGGGGAGACTCCCAGGCTTCTGAACCTCTGACTAGCAAGCTGCAAGTTCTGGGATTCCCTCCAATGCCTCAGAGCTCACAGATTACTCAAAAAAAATCACAGGATTCACTAAAATATTACATTTTTGATGGAAGTTGAATTATGGCTGAAGGTTGCAAATCAGAAGCAGTCAAAAGAAGGGACACAAAGGTGAAGTCTGGGAGGGTTCCAAAGGAAAAGCCTCCTCGTCCTCTTTGTGTAGCTATCCCTCTTTAAAAAGCACATGTGTGTTGAAAAATGAGAATATTGCCAAATAGGGAAGATCACCTAACTTCCAATGTCTAGTGTTTTTATAGCAGTTTCATTACATAGGCATGATTGATTAAACCATTGACTACTAACCCTAACCCTAACCCTATCTCTAGTAATCTTTTGCTCTTAGAGATCAGAGGATATCATGTCTCAAAAACTGAACCCTCTAATTGCAGGTTGGTCTTCCTATCATCACCAGCCTTTGTCCTGAACAATCTCCCTAGCAGAAACTATTAGGATCCACCATGAATAGCACATACACTTCAGTAATGTGACCAATACCAAGGATCAAAAGGCATCTTTCCAGAAATCAGGGGCAAAGCTTGCCAAATTCTTCATAACTTGGGAATTGGCTTTCTAGATAGTTGGATATATAATGATGGAATGCTATCATTATAAACTGGATATTTATTGAACATATTTTCAAACAGAATTTTACAAATACAGGACAGTGTAGCTATGATCATGTCAAAAACTACATGTAAAAATGTAGATAAGTAGAAAAAAACTCACTTTTAACTTTAATACAGAGAAAAAGATAAATTGTGAAAATGAACAAAGAATACTTACCTGCCAATTCTCATTTCTAGGGAGACAAAATGAAATGGCTTAAACATACCTAGGAGAATTTAAATTTCTTTTTGGACAACACTAGATTGTTTTTCCTGAAATTCAAATTTGAGATAAGTTACTGAAACCTAAGTAGCATATGTTAGAAGGCATAAAACTTCAAATAAGGACATTCATAAAACCTACAAAATGGACGATTTAGAACAAAGCAATACTCTGGTAAATTCTCATTAGTGACATCAGTATGTATAAAACTAACCCTAACCCTACTGAAGTACACAGATGATATAAAAACATAATTGCTAATGTACACATAGGTAAAAGACCATACCTAACAGAGAATTCTGTGCCATAGAGGATTGCACAGAATCAATGAGGTATTAATAAA
This sequence comes from Glaucomys volans, assembly GCA_020662805.1. Lineage (NCBI taxonomy): Eukaryota > Metazoa > Chordata > Mammalia > Rodentia > Sciuridae > Glaucomys > Glaucomys volans. The sequence goes on from JAJEJO010003853.1 coordinate 331,424, forward strand.
AATAATTTTAAAGAATGGAGGATGATATGTTGCAGAGAAATACATATAAAACATGTCTGAAAGCAGAAAAGAGGAAGTAAATAAATTATAAATAGATAAAGAGAACTCAACATACTTGTGATGAAGACTTGTTGAAAACCTCCAGGTTAAACATAGCAACCTATTCTTAATGAAAAGGCCACTAAGGCCCTCCTGCATCTGGAGAATGTCAGAGCTTAAAGGGCCAGATCCAGTTGATGAAGGTTTTGAGAAGCAACAGCTTTCTTTTGTAACTATGGTTACACTGTGTTGGGGGCCAAAGTTGAACAAGAGTATATCCTTGGGCATAGAGCTGAAGGACATAGAAAAATAGAGCTAACTTTTAGAGGAGAAAAAGAAGACATAAAATGACTGATGGAAAATTAATGAAAACTTTAATTATTTTCAATTTTTAAAGTTCTCATTAGTTTGTTTCACAGAGACAAAAAGTCATGACTTTATTTTTAATATTTTTGTAAAATAAGTATAAGTATAATGGAAAAGTCCATTATCTCCTTAGGAGTCTTTTTCCTGCATTTTAATCTTAGGACTTTAACCACCATCAGTGGTTAGCAAACCACAGTCACAACAACAACAAAACTACCAAGACTAGTCCTTCTAAACTCTGCTTAACCCTACTGAAATGCTGGAGATACAGAAGACTTCAGAAATCAACTACTTCAAGCCTTACTTTCCCTTGAGTGTCTGTCAAAAAGCATTATTTAACAAGCATTTGTCAAAAAACAAATAAATGAGTTAATAGAGACTTCAAAAGTCTAAGTAAATGTAGCAGGATTTTATGTCTGTTTACTAAGCAAATTGGAATCCACATCTTCTGAATTTCATCCATTGTTTTTTCAGTCATATCATTCTTCATTGATTTTATAGTAAATCCATCGTGAATAATTGAATTATACATACTGAATTATAAAATTGACAATGTAGTTTTAGAATTTTTTTGAGGTGGGGCAGGTATCAGGGATTGAACTTAGGGGCACTTGACCACTGAGTCACATTCCCAGCTCTATTTTGTATTTTATTTGAAGACAGGGTCTCACTGAGTTGCTTAATAACTCGCTTTTGCTGAGGTTGGCTTTGAACTTTCTGAACTGTTGGAATTATAGGTGTGTGCCACTGAACCTGGCTAGAATTATTTTTGAAGTGGAGCAATTCAACTCTATGTTGATTCTAATATTTGGTTTATATTCAACAGAAATGCTTACCTACATTGTCCTCAACAACCACTGTTTGAAATTTAAGTAGCATAATTTAAGAAAAAAATTGACATTAATCTTGTGATATGACAACACCATTATAATGATATAGTAAAAAAAGTATATTAAAAACTTTTAAATAGCCCAATTAATAATATTTTACATTTATTTTGATTTTTATAATTTCTAGTCTTTCCCATCTTCACATTTAAATAAGGAACTAATAAATGTGTACTTTTTTGCATAGGGGCTTTTGCGGTAGTGGGCTTAGTAATTATAACATAATCAAGTCAAAAAATGCCATAAAATCCTTCAAATTAATACTATTTAAATGTTGGTAAATAAATACTATTTAATTAATGCAAACGAATTAATTTATTCCCCTTTGCCAGGATATTTTAGGAATATGTTCTTTGGTGTCTTTGTTAATTTATATTTCACTCTTATTTTATATTTCTCTCTTAGTTCATGGACAAGTAAACATTTTCAAATTCCATTTATCCGAATATGAATAATTATCTGAATATGAATAACAGCCATTATAAAAAACTCAAAAAACAAAACAAATTTTGTTTCTCTTATTTGATTCATGAAATATAGCTCTTCTTCCTTACTTTTATAATTACTAGTTGTTTTTGCAGACTGATTTATTGATTTGCCTTGTAGGAGATTAAATTATTTGCAATTAAAACAGTGGAAGATATTTGAATTTGTTCAAAACTATGAGTAAGGGGAACCTCCTCTTAGTGACTTTTTAGTTCCAAAAGTATTCTATTCTACTGTTTTCCTAAAATTTTTATTAGGCATCCAATTTGAAGTCTAGGCTTGTTCATCTTAATTCCATTCCTTTCAATCACTCCATATCCTTCAAGACAATTGATCTTCTGCACTAAAACATGGAAGTGTTTGAATATGGCCATTGATCTGAAAAGCAAAGTTTGGGGCAGACCATGGGTGCAAATGATATTTAATCATTGATACTCACTATTATGTGTATCCTTAACTGGGAGCCTCTCTTTCAAACCTTACATCTAAAAGTAACAATATTGGCACATCAGTCACCTATTAGAAAAATATCAACTGCATAGCTAATTAATATCACACTCAAGTTAGTGAGTGATTTTGCTTTGATCTACTTCTAAAGAGGTCACAGATGATAAAGCAAGTAATCATACGTTTTTACTTTATTGTGAAAGGAAAATCATGTAAATCCACCTTATCAACTTTGAAGGTAAAGATAAGCCATTTTCGTAATTGAAGAAACCAGAATAATCACTTCAGAGACTTTCTCTTGGCAGTTTTTCGTGCATGGTTTAATTCATATGGAAAGCTTTGTAATTATCACTGAATCTCCAATTTGCTTTAAACATCTCCAATTTTACTTTTTCATCAATGTGAATCATGATTTATAAAAACATTACATAACCTTTATTTGTTTCTGTTTTACTCAGCTTTATCATCACTATGACCAAAAGACCTGACAAGAACAATTTAGAGCAGGAAAATTCATTTTGGCTCAGTTTCAGAGGTTCAGTCAGCTGCTGATTCCGTAGCTCTGGGACCAAGAGGAGGCAGTGCAACGTGGTGGAAGGGTGTGGCAGAGCAAAGCAGCTCTGTATCAGGCAACCAGCAAGCAGCGAGAGCTCTGCTCACTAGTGACAAAATACAACCCAAAGAAACATCCCCAATGATCTGCTTCTTCCAACCACACCCTGAATGCCTACAGGTACCACCCAGCTAATTCATATAGTGGATTAATTATCTAATCACATTACAGTTTTCCTAATCTAATCATTTTACCTCATAAAATTCCTGCATTGTCTCACACATGAGCTTTTGGGGGACACCTCCTGTTTAAACCACCATAATTCATATTTATGGATTTTGTTCACAAAGAGAATTCCACCAAATGTGCTCAAAATACTGACCGACACTAGCTGTGTATACCAAGACTGATGCTGCTCCTACAGAAAAACAAGGTCCTAGAGACAAAGGTCAATTTGGCAGGAAATGTGATCCCAAATCAAAATGACCTTGAACAAAAGAGAACAGCAGTGTTTTATGTGGTTGATACACTGTCATTCAAATATGGTAATGGATAGATTTATAAGGACTACAATTTTTATTTGACAGACAATTTCTGAAAGAATATGCACGTAGAAAAAAAATTTGATAGCTATTCTTTTTTAGCAGAAATAATTTTATTACCACTTTTAACAAAATGCCATTGCTAAATGCCTTTGGGGAAGGGGTGGGGCAAATATGAAGAACATGAATAAAATTTTAATGTAATACAGGGACTGGATCTTAAAGATGTGTCATTTTTATTCCATTAAAACACTACTTTGGGGTATCTAAAACATTTACAACTTGCACACTTACATTCCTTTTTAGTAAAATATTAAACAGGTAGCTTTAACCAAGTGACTAAATTACATGCATCAAATCATCATGCTAATTTTGGAGAGAGAAAGCAGAGCTAGAGACTCCCAAAAGACTATACATTACTAAGATCATAAGACTTTATTAAAAGAATTTAGAACAATCAGGTGAAAGCAAAAAGATTGTTTGGTGATGAAAAATCCACAATACTTTATTGCACTTTTAAAAGTTAGGGTTATATAATGGGTACTGTGTTATATAGTATAAAGCACTGTAACAAAAAGGTAATTTACTGAGAATCTGGTAATGATGCTTATTTATAATAAATTGCATGTTGTGTAAGTATAGGGTTGTCTGGAGATAGCTGTGTATACCCACATAAATAATACTTGTCTTACAAAACAGATATATAACTCAAAAATGGCTAAAGTGAGCAATAATAGCAAACATATATTGAGCAAATTTCTTAAAGTCAACTAAAAATTTGATACAGTTTGCACAAGACCTAATACACTGAGTTATTTAGAGAAAAAATATAATACAGGTTACTAACAGTTTTCGAATTCTGTGTTACATAAAGCAAAATATTTGCAATTAGGAAGAAGATAAAACAAAGTGAAAATGTGTTTTGCAAAAGTTAAAAAAGTTCGTTTTTAAATATTTCATTTGTAAACAACAAAGCACAGATGTAGTATAAACTGGAGACTGTTCTTTCAGTTTATGTTGTAAAATATCTTGAAACAACAAATGTTATCATTTATACATAAGCAAATAGCAATCACAAAACTTTGTGTTACCCAAAAATAAATTATATCAAGAGGAACATATTTGACATACACCCAGTGAATTATGTGAAAACAGATTGTTGAACTTAATTTTCTATTATGTAAAAGGTATAACGTGCTACAATTCTGCGAATATTTAAGCTGTAATCATCAGACAGTAACTGGTCTCATTTTGGTCTTGTAGTTGTCTTTCTGTGATAGGAATAGCATTGGGTAAGGAAGCACTAGCTGTCATAAGTATTAAACTCCAACACGTCCACTCTACAGCACAATAAAAGTGCATTTCTCACGTGTGCAACAGGGCAATGTGGGTGCTTCTGGTCCATGTCAATTTCTGTCTTATGATTTAACCATTCTGTAGGGTCCCCCAAATCTGCAAAGTGAAGTGGAGTGGGGAGAATGCCTACTTTCTGTCTCAGCCCAGAAACAACACAAATCACTTTCTCTTACATTAGTTTGATGAGGGTTTGGAAATGTTCCCCAAGTCTGGTCAGCTGCTTTCCAGCAAGTATTCTGTATATTATCATCTGAATTCTTGAACATTTCAAATCAAATGTATATGTTGAAACCTAACTCCCAATGGATGGGATTAGTATGTGGGAACCTTTGAGGGATGATTAGGTTGTAATGTTGGAGATTTTTATAAATGTGATTAGTGTCGGAGTGCTGTCATGTCCCTTCCATCCTGTGATGACCCCACATGAAGGTACCACCTATGAACTTGAACCATTAGGAAATGGGCCCAGACCACACGGCAAATATACCAGTGACTTAATCTTGGACTTCGTAGACACTAGAAGAGAGAGAAATAAAGTTATTAACCAGCGTATGATGCATTCAAATAAGAAAATGGGAAATGCATGACTCTAATGCCTGGCATGAAATGAAGAATAATGCACGTGGTATTGCTTTGTAATCATGGATCCCAGGAGTTTCAAGGCAGTTTATACTTCTCATCAGCAGTTTTTATTGATGACAATGAAAGTGATGATCTGCACATGATCTTGGTAAGATCCTTGCAGGGTTCTTTCCTTGGGTGTGAGGCCCCCTTTGGATAAAGCACGTATCCCGACTTTGATGCTTTTGCTGTTATTTACCCTTTTCTGATACTAAATTGTCAAGAGTTAAACATTGCCATTTTAGTTAGTAGTCCTGTTTGGTCATCAAACCCAGTTTAACCATAAAGAATTAGTAAAGTGCTACACAATTCTAGTCACCCCAGAAAGGATGAGCACTTAAGGAAAATTTTAAGCAAATTCTTGCCATTTATTAGATACAATGACTAATAATAAAATTTCAAACAGTGGTCAAACTGTGTGAAGGAAATAAAATAGGACAATAGCTTTGGGAGATACGGGGAACAGAGAGAGGCTGATTGCTGCTTAGATTAAGCTTCTAGGAAGAAGCAACATTGGACCAAATTATGAAGACAGAAAAATAAGAAAAACAACATCTAGGTCCAAGAGAGGTGTGCTGCTGATTCAGGGAGCAGCAGGAGCAGAAACTAAGTGGGTTTGTACCTGGTTTAGCATTCAAAAATCTCTCAAAAAACTGATGATGGAAACATCTACTTAATAGTGATCAGAGAAGCTGATCAAAGCCAGAAGCAGAGTGAAAGGGCTGAAGAGAGGGCAAGAGGATCCCTGGTGAGAGCCTAGGTCAGGAGCACTGCAGTGGCCCTGGGAGACCAGTGGGGAGGATTTCACACCTTATTTTAATTGCTATGAGAAGGTTTGGGTGTTTTTTCCCCTTGAACAATGTGATATAATTATTTAGATTTTGTGCAAAAATTAGACTAGGACACTTCAGTTTCCATTTATAAATACTTATTAATCTACAGTAACAATTTGGCCTTTTGGACAGAGAGGTCTTATCACATCATGGTAGCTACCTTTAAGAGGTTCTTTGATTAATACAAGTGAAATTCCAATTTGCAAATTTTTTTTGAGTGCCAGGAATAGATAAAGTAGTAGATGATTTTACTTTGTTATTTTAACTGTTGTTATTTTGTGCATTATATTTATGATTTTATCTAGCACACCAGGAGCCACTGATCTTCAGGATTTAGATACTGATATATTTTTAAAGGAATTGTTTCAATTTCTCACTTTCTAAATGATGGCATCTGGTAACTTTGCCTGAATATAAATATTTCAAGGTTGATACCAAGGAATACTTGACCTTGTTATTTTAAGTATTGTTTTTAAAGATATTGAAAGAGCTCCTTGATAGAGTGACTGCAAATAATATGTTTTAAGAGGTTGTTAAGTTCAAAGAAAATTGCTTCAGATTTTCATATATGTATGTGTAATATTTCCACTTCTCTAAAGAGCACATTTTCCCATATTAATATCTCTTAGATAGGGATGTATCTTTTAATCAATTGTATTATATTGTTTAACTGGGGATGGTTTTCTTTATTCATGATACATAAAGTAATAGTGTTTCTTATATCCAATATTTTCTTAGATTTGAATATGGTATATTTTAGAGAAAATTATGCACTTCAAAATTTTTAATTGATTCCTGATTATAAACTAGACTAATGGACATCTTTTTTTTAAGTGTTAAAGGTATTTATAATCAATATGTTTTTGCTGTGCTGTTTCTTTTAATATATTGGATATGAAAAGTTTAGAAAGTATGTAGTAGAATATCTTTATTTTGTATAGCTTTAAGTTTGTTTCATATGAAAATATGATATAATAACTAATTACACTTTTGGATACCTGTCAATTTTATTTAATTTAGCAGTTTAATTAGAAAAACTGTAAAGGAGAAATGGCATGTTATCAGATGACATCTTTACTTAGAAGTCCTCAAGCTTCCATTTAACAAAATTAATTGCATCCATAGAAGTGTAATTATTTATCTAAAATTATACAAGAGGTCAATGTTAGAACCATATTTCTTGGTGAGTTCAGGGATTTTTCATGAATATTGTTGCCATCCCTTTGCAGAAACTTCTTTGCAAAGCTGGTGGGCAGAGTGATTAATGAAAACATACCTACATTTTCAAAAATTCAGAAAAACTTGAAGTATATTATACTTGGGATTTTAATTAGATTTGAAAATTTATATGATCAAATACATTTGGCAAAAGATGTTTTCAAAATTTAATTTGTTTCTATTTCTGAGTATTGTTTTTTATAAAGCAATGGGCACAAATTATTTCACATTTAATTTCCAAACACTTGATTATAGAACCATTATCTTAGAATACATTTTTATAATTTTTGTGTTATTGGTATTGGGCTAAAAATTATATATGGAACGCTGATCAAGATTTTCCCCCCAAATTCTGTAAAATTCACTAAATTTTGAGAGGTTATATTAGCTTAGTTGAAATTAACCTGTTCTTTATATGTGTTCTAATTGCACATTATTTGGGTTTTTTTTTTTTCAGTTCTTTACTTCATTTTATTCTGATAAATAACTAATAACAAACTGGCAAGTATTCAACTTATCAAATTTTGACATCACTCTTATAACTCAAGAATGAAATAAAAATATAGAATATTTCCAACAACTCAAAATATTAAATATTTCCCTTCTCTCTCTCTCTCTCTTTTTTTTAAAATTTATTTTGATTCATTATACACAAATGGAGTACAGCTATTGTTTCTCTGGTTGTACCCAAAGTAGAGTCACACCATTTGTGTAATCATACATGTACAGGGGGGAACGATGTTTGTCTCATTCTGTTATTATTCTTACCCCTACTCTGAACCCACCCATCTTTTTCCTCTATGCAATCAATCCTTCCCCCATGCTTGCCTCCCTCCAGCCCGCATTATGTATTATCATCCACTTATCAGAGAGATCATTCGGCCTTTGGTTTTTTGGGATTGGCTTATCTCACTTAGCATGACCATCTCTAACTCCATCCATTTACCTGCAAATGCCATAATTTTATTCTTCTTTATGGCTGAGTAATACTCCATTGTGTATATATACCAGAGTTTCTTTAACTATTCATCTATTGAAGGGCATTTAGGCTGGTTCCACAATCTAGCTGTTGTGAATTGTGCAGCTATGAACATTGATGTGGCTGCATCACTGTAGTATGCTGATTTTAAGCTCTTTGGGTATAGGCCAAGGAGAGAGAGAGCTGGGTCAAATGATGGGTCCATTCCAAGTTTTCTAAGGAATCTCTACTCCTCTTTCCAGAGTGGCTGTACTAATTTGCAACCCCACCAGCAATGTATGAGTGTACCTTTTTCCCACATTCTCACCAACACCTATTATTGCTCGTATTCTTGAAAATAGACATTTTAATTGGGGTGAGATGAAATATTAAGGTGGTTCTGATTTGGCATTTCTTTTATTACTAAAGATGTTGAACATTTTTTCATATATTGCTTGATTGCTCATAGATCTTATTCTGTAAAATGTCTGCTCATTTCCTTAGCCCATTTATTGATTGGGTTATTTACATTCTTGAGGTAAAGTTTTTTAAGTTCTTTATAGATTCTGGAAATGAGTGCTCTATCTGACGTGTGTGCGCAAAGATTTTCTCCCACTCTGAAAGCTCTCACTTCACATTGCTGATTGTTTTCTTTGCTGAGAAAAAACTTTTTAGTTTGAATCTATCCCAATTATTGATTCCTGCTTTTATTTCTTGTGCTCTGGGAGTCATGTTTAGGAAATCTGGTCCTAAGTCGACATGATGAAGATTTGGTCCTACTTTTTCTTCTATTTGGTGCAGGATCTCTGGTTTAATTCCTAGGTCCTTGATCCATTTTGAGTTGAGTTATGTGCATGGTGAGAGGTAAGAGTTTAGTTTCATTTTGCTGCATATGGATTTCCAGTTTTCCCAGCACCATTTGTCGAAGAGGCTATCTTTTCTCTATTGTATGTTTTTGGCACCTTTGTCTAGTATGAGAAAACTGTGTTTATGTGGGTTTGTCTCTGTGTCCTCTATTCTGTACCACTGATCTACCTGTCTATTTTGGATTTTGTAGGTACCAATACCATGCCATTTTTGTTAGTATTGCTCTGTAGTGTAGTTGAAGGTCTGTGAAACCCCCTGCTTTGCTCTTCTTGCTAAGGATTGCTTTAGCTATTCTGGGTATCTTATTCCTCTAAATGAATTTCATGATTGCTTGCTCTATTTCTATGAGGCCCATAATTGGGATTTTAATTGGAATTGCATTGAATTTGTATAGCACTTTTGGTAGTATGGCCATTTTGACAATATTAATTCTGCTTATACAAGAACATGGGAGATATTTCCATCTTCTAAGGTTTTCTTTAATTTCTTTCTTTAGTGTTCTGTAGTTCTCATTGTAGAGGCCTTTCACCTCTTTTGTTAGATTGATTCTTAATTTTTTTTTTGAGGCTATTGTGAATGGGGAAGTTTTCCTAATTTCTCTTTCAGAGGATTCATCACTTATGAATAAAAATGCATTAGATTTATGAACATTGATTTTATTTATATCCTGCTACTTTACTGAATTCATGTATGAGTTCCAGAAGTTTTCTGGTGGAATTTTTTGACTCCTCTAAATCCAGAATCATGTCATCTGCAAATAGGGATAGTTTGAGCTCTTCTTTTCCTATTTGTATTCCTCTAATATCTTTGGTCTAATTGCTCTGGCTAGAGTTTCAAGGACCATGTTGAATAGAAGTGGTGAAAGAGGGCATCCCTGCCTTGTTCCGGTTTTCAGAGGGATTGCTTTCAATTTTTCTCCATTTAGAATGACGCTGGCTGTAGGCTTAGCATAGATAGCCTTTATAATGTTAAGTAATGTTCTTACTATCCCTATTTTTTCCAGTGTTTTGAGCATGAAGGGGTGCTGCATTTTATCAAATGCTTTTTCTGCATCTATTGAAATAATCATGTGGTTCCTTAACTTTAAGCCTGTTGATGGGTGAATTACATTTATTGATCTGGATGTTGAACCAACCTTGCATCCCTGGGATGAAACCCACTTAATCATGGTGCACTATCTTTTTAATATGTTTTTGCATGTGATTTGCTAAAATTTTGTTAAGAATTTTTGCATCTATGTTCATTAGGGATATTGGTCTAAAATTTTCTTTCCTTGATGTATCTTTGTCTGGTTTTGATATCAGGGTGATACTATCTTCATAGAATGATTTTGAAAGGGTTCCTGCCTCCTCTATTTCATGGAATACTTTGAGGAGTATTGGAATGAGCTCTTCTTTGAAGGTCTTGTAGAACTCAGTTGTGAATCCATCTGGTCCTGGACTTTTCTTTGTAGGTAAGCTTTTGATGGCTTCTTCTATTTTGTTGCTTGAAATTGATCTATTTAAATTGTGTATGTCCTCCAGATTCAGTTTGGGTGACTCATATGCCTGTAGGAACCTGTTGATGTCTTTGAGATGTTCTATTTTGTTGGAGTATAAATTTTCAAAATCGCTTCAAATTATGTTTTGTATTTCAATGGTTTCTGTTGTTATATTTCCTTTTTCATCACAAATTTTAGTAATTTGAGTTTTCTCTCTCCTTTTCTTTGTTAGCATGGCTTAAGGGTTTATAAATGTTGTTTATTTTTTCAAAGAACCAACTTTTTGTTTTATCAATTTTTTGAATTGTTTCTTTTGTTTCAATTTCATGGATTTTCCCTCTGATTTTAATTATTTCCTGTCTTCTACTACTTTTGGTGATGATCTGTTCTTCCTTTTCTAGAACTTTGAGCTGTAATGTGAGGTCATTCATTTGTTGACTTTTCATTCTTTTATTGAATGCTCTCCATGCAATGAATTTTCCTCTTAGTACTGCTTTCATAGTGTCCCAGAGATTTTGATATGTTGTATGATTGTTCTCATTGACCTCTAGGAAATTTTTTATTTCCCTCCTAATGTCCTCTATTACCAATGCATCATTCAAGAGCGTATTATTTAATCTCCAGGTGTTGGAATAGTTTTTATTTTGATAAAAAATTTTATTTGATTTCTAATTTCATTCCATTATGATCTGATAGGATACAAGGTAGTATCTCTATCTTTTTGTATTTACTAAGAATAGCTTTGTGGCATAACATATGGTCTATTTTAGAGAAGGATCCATGAGCTGCTGAGAAGTAACTATATTCACTAATTGATGGATGGAATATTCTATATATGTCTGTTAACTCTAAATTATGGATTGTGTTATTGAGATCTGTGGTTTTTTGTTCAATTTTTGCTTGGAAGATCTGTTCATTGGTGAGAGAGGTGTGTTAAAGTCACCCAGTATTATTGTATTGTGGTCTGTTTGGTTCCTGGAATTGAGAAGGATTTGTTTGACATACATGGATGCACCATTGTTTGGGGCATAAATAGTTATGATTGCTATGTCTTGCTGATTTATGCTTCCCTTATGCAGTATGAAATGTCCTTCTTTATTGTTTCTAATTTTGTCTTGAAGTTCACTTTATCTGATATGAGGAAGGAAACCCCTGCTTTTTTACTGAGTCTGTGTGCGCAATATGTTTATTCCCATCCTTTCACCTTTAGTCTGTGGGTATCTTTTTCTATGAGATGCATCTCTTGGAGGCAGCATATTGTTGGATCTTTCTTTTTAATCCAATCTGCCAGTCTATGCCTTTTGAATGATGAGTTCAGGCCATTAGCATTCAGGATTATTATTGAGATATGATTTGTATTCCTGGGCATTTTGACTTAATTTTGGTTTTTAACTTGACTTTGTTTCTCCTTTATTTGGCTATTCCTTTAGTATAGCTCCTCCCTATGCTGATTTACATTGTTGTTTCTCATTTCTTCCTCATGGAGTATTTTGTTTAGAATGCTCTGTAGTGCTGGCTTTCTATTTGTAAATTCTTTTAGTTTTTGTTTATCATGGAAGGATTTTATTTCATCTTCAAATCTGAAGGTAATTTTTGCTGGGTATAAGATTCTTGGTTGGCATCCATTTTCTTTCAGAGCTTGAAATATGTTGTTCCAGGCCCTTCTTGCTTTTCAGGTCTGTGTTGAGAAATCTCCTGATAATCATATTGGTTTCCCTCTGAAAATAATCTGATTTTTTTCTCTTGCAGCCTTTAAAATTCTATCTTTATTTTGTATGTTAGGTATTTTCATTATAATGTGACTTGGTGTGGATCTGTTGTAGTTTTGTACATTTGGTGTCCTGTAAGGCTCTTGTATTTGATTTTCCATTTCATTCTTCAGATGTGGGAAATTTTCTGATATTATTTCATTGAATAGATTATCCATTCATTCCTTTGGTTTGTATCTCTGTGCCTTCCTCAATCCCAATAATTCTTAAATTTGGTCTTTTCATGATATTCCATAATTCTTGTAGGTTCTGTCCATGAATTCTTACCATCTTCTCTGTTTGGTCCACTTTTGTTTTCAAGATTAAATATTTTGTCTTCAATGTCTGAGGTTTTGTCTTCCAGGTGATCTAGTTTGTTGGCTATGCTTTCTACAGAGTTTTTAATTTGGTTTGTTGTTTCCTTCATTTCAAGGATTTCTGTTTGTTTGTTTGTTTGTTTTCCAGAATCTCTATCTCTTTATTGAAATGATCTTTTGCTTCCTGTATCTGTTCTTTTAACTGTTGTTTGGGGCGATCATTCATTGCCTGCATTTGCTCTCTTAACCCATCGTTTGCTTCTTTGATCATTTTAGTTATGTGCTTTCTGAGCTCCCTTTCTGACATTTCTTCTGCCATGCTATCACTGGATTCTGTTGATGTGGCATCTAAGTTTGTTTGAGACGCTTTCTTCCCCTGTTTTCTCATGCTGCTCATGTATCTTCCCCTCTAACAGTGAGAATCTGGGGTATTGCAGCTTCCTCCTTATTGATTTGTAGCGTCCCTGCAGATTTCCAATACCTCACCTCCTAGTCTACCTTAGCACTAAACTGCATGCTGGGACCAGGATGGGGTATGTTTGGGTCTCTGGGCTGGGCCTCCCAGAGTGGAATTCTCAAGTGTCATGCTGTGCCTGTTTCCCCCGTGCTGAAGTCTCCTGCACCTGGGCTGTGCTGGCTGCCCCCCTGCACAGAAGTCCCACAGGGGTACTCTGGACTGACTCCCAAGCACAGACGTCTCACATGTGTGGCCTAATTGCACATTATTTGAACAATTCTAGATTTATCTTCTGAACAACACTGAAGGTGTTGGATATTCTCCAGAGCATGTAATCCAGGGAGACGGATACGTGTCTTTTCACTCTTGAACCATCGAGTGCTTAACAGTCTCTTGTGTTTAATAGTTACTTTTAAAGGTAATTAATATCTTACATGTTGAAATCCAGAATGCATGTGAATATATTGTTCAATGTGAATGCATTTAAAAACACATTGTTCAACATGTTCATCTCCTCATATAGAAAAGCTGAAATTTTAGTTAATAATTTTCTCAAAATGACTCTTTGAAGGTGAACTACAAATATAACCATTCTTCCTAATTTACTTCTTCCCTTCTCTATTTATCCAAATCTCCTACCAAAAAAAAAAAGTTATGAGAAGTTATTTTTATTGTTTGATGAATTTATCATATTAGTCATAAATTGGAGTTTGATATGAGATAGCTCATTTAGTAAGATTTAGTAAGATATGGGATTATCAGTATGCCTATTCTTTGAGACCTCTCTACTTGTTGTCCAATAGGATCAGATTCCTAGAAGCTATGATTCTGTAGGATGATCCTCTCCTTTTAGTGCATAAATAGGGAAGTCTCAGGCAAAAACTGGACTTTGGTTACCCTGTATGTTTAATTGTCTAAAGATGGAAGTACAAATGTCCTATTGATGGTGGATAAGAGAGGAAATATAAGGTGAACAAATGCAGAAATTATCAGAGGCCTCTGTGGTAAAAGCAATTTATAAAGTAATGTTGGCATTGTTTGATACTTTTATTATACAATACAATTGTTACTTAAGTTCAGTTATGTTTCTTAAAGTTGATATTACAAAATAAAATTAACTATAGTTGGAAAATTTATGAGAATTACAAACTGGGCAATACCTGTTTCTTGTACTTGGTAATGTCATAAATAAGCAAAACCACAAAGTGAACAACTGCAAATTACAATAAAAATATAATTTACATTATTTTCTGAATTTGTCAATAGCTCTCTTCCCATAATGTTTTATACTTATGGATTTGATTAGTTTTAAGTTTCAGTAGCTTAACTTTTCTGAGATTTATAAATGTTTAGAAAATTCAGTCTTTAGGCAAGATACATGATTTTCATACATTTGAGTCTTAGACTGATTCAGTCTTCCTTTGGATTTTTTTAGCATAACATTTTCCCACACCGTATGACTTAATGTCTGATCTATAAAGTATGATTATACTTCCTTTTAGAAACAAGGAAGATCTTGCATGAAGTTGATTTATTAGATTAGAAAAATGCAGAAACTAAAATAAATGTGTATCTTTCATTCCCTTCCCCCTCTACATTCCTGCGTTCTGAAAGGTGTTTTAATTAGCCATCTCTGAAATGCAGTAACCAGTCTGACATAATCTCTTAATATGAAAAGGTCATGCCTAAATAGAGAAGAGGGTGAACCTGCCTGAATCTCATTCTAAAAATGTCAAGAGATGTTTCTGAAGTGGTTATAATTGTTCTTCTCCAAATTTTCTTTGTGAAACCTTATGACTATTACGTAGACCAACAGCAAAACGAAGCAGCCTTCTGGAAAAAAGCACCAAATCTCACAAACATAGTATTCATTTATCAACTTTAAAACTGAATATATTAAGAAATATTTTAGATGATTATAATTTAATTTTGTATTCCCCTTGATTTAAACTATTGCTAATTTTGCACTGGAGGATAGAATAAAAGAACAGTTTATTCCCTTTATCTTTCCTAATGCTCCTACCTACAAAATTTTGCAGTTGGGAGTAATCTCTGATATTTACCTGTTCGATTCATTTCTCTTCACACTTTCAGTTCCATATGCTTTGATTTGAATTAGTTCAATTTTCCGTTAATAGGTTAAAAATGACTTGCAAAGGAATAATGTGCAAATTGAGTACAATATAGGAAAAAATTCCTGATATTTTAGTCCAATTACATGTAATGGACATCTGTTTCTTAGCACAATTTCTGTGAACTTTGCCTGTCATGTTTCTCTTACAGAAGATCATACATTTCTCCACTTGTCTCATGGGTTTCCAGTGGCATTTACTCCACACAGACTGGATTCACATGGTGTATTGGTCAGGCTCTAGGGTGGGTTTGGGATGAACATCTAAGTCATTTAGAGCAATAAAACAAAATGAGTTGACTCCAAGGGGCAGGAAGAATCTCACCTTTTTTGGTTGACTTTGAACTTGGGCACTTCTGACAGCCTTCTTGAGACCTGCCCGAGAGAGAGAGAGATCACAGAGAGGAAATGAAGAGAAAGCAGCTTCTGGAGAGAGTTTGAGCTCTGTTTGGAGCCAAGAACTCAATTTTGGATTATAGTATTCTGTGATGTGGCATATTCACTTTTCTGCTTAAACCAATTTGGGCTGAAGTGCAAAGTATTTTATGGGATGCCCTTGATATAAAATATTGAAATAATACATGAAGGGAAAAGCCAATATTAAGAGGGATGAATAAATTGTTTTCCTTTGAAATATAAGAATTGAACTCAACGACTTATCTTTCTTGTGGACAACAAATAGTTGAGTCTTATTTTTATATCCAGTTTCACAATCTCTGTCTTTTAATTGATATATTCAGAACATTCATATTTAGAGTGATTACTGATATAAGTGGATTAATATACACCTCATCCATAACTATAAAAGGAAGTGAGGAGCCCTTTATTGTGATGTTTATTTGGTTAGGAGCCGGCCTGTTTTTATAGTTGGCTATGGCTGTTCTGTGAGAGCCCTGCCTTTCCCCTGGTATTCTTGTCTCTGGCTATCCTGTTGTCTTAACATTTTCTCAGGGACTCCTTAAATAGGGCCTGCAGCTTGTAGTTCCTTGATCTTCAATTGTCTGTTTTGTCCTGGAGCTCTCTGTATGTGGTGGCAGGGAAGGGGACAGACAGACAGGAAGTGGTCTAGTCTCTTATGGCTAGGTGTCAGTCTTCAAATGAACTTGAGTTGGGCATTTTCCTTCGCCCAGGTTGGTTGGTCTTTGACAAAGCCTTATTAGATTAAGCTCTAATAAAATAGTTTACCTGAGGGCAAGGATTTTTAAGTAGAACAGAGAGCCCTGGTATATTTGAAATGATTACTTTCCCCTCTTACTAGAAATATGAAGGAATTTTTCTCTATTCTTCTTGATGAGAGGCTGGTGAGGTTCCTGGAGGTAAGTTACAAGACTTGAGCATCTCAAATACTGGAACTCTTCACAGTTTTTTAACTCAAAAGTTAATCATCCTGACTGACTTATGCACCCTGAAACGTACCAATTGCAATTTAAAATGTTCCTATGGATATTGACCCAGCTGTAATACTGGCTCCAGATAGGTAATAGTACTCCTGGACTTCTGTTTCTAGTAAGCTATGATTCTCTGTATCTGCTTGCTTATCTCCTCAGTTTCTGGGTAAGTTATTTGCCCAGTGACTTAAATTTTCTGATGAGCATAAGAAGATTGCTGATTCTCAGTTTGTTCAGCTGATTCTCAGTTTTTGATCCTCAGTTCAGCTTTTTTCTTGTAAGGTAATGCTGCACATGTCAGATTACAAACTAGAAGTCTTCAGCCACTTATGTTTGAACCACATGGATTTCTCCTAATTATTTTTATAAATATGAAGGAGGGTCCTATTCATAAAATCTCTATGGAGAAAGAGTCTAACATTTAAATAAGCTTTGTTTTCTTTGGGTGTTAAAGTTAAATTTAAATTCAGAGTCATTAAACATTAATGACTAAACATTACCATGTGTTAGGAAGCTTGAGAGTTATGTTCATATATATTTTGTGGTCTAAGTTTTGTGGAGCTGGTATGAGATTGAGATGGCATAAAGCTAAAAAGACTGCATCCAGAGCCTGACCTACTGGGTTTGAATCCCAGCTCCAGTACTAAGGACCAGGTCAGTTTTTCACAAGTTACCTAACTCCTTTCATCTCAGTGACTTCATCATGAAAATAGAGATGATTGTGCTTCTTCTGAGAATTTAATTTAATAATGAGATTATTGTAATTATTATAACACAGTGTCTCTGAATTTTGCTTTGCTCTTACCAGCAGACAAGTCACTTTTTGCTACTTTGCAAATTTTTTTTTCTACAGGTTTTTGAAAGCTTTGTAACTCTTGAAGCAGCCTGATGTACTCCTTGTACTGATTGCAGTCACTTAAACAACAACCAGAAATTAGATTAAAAATAAAATCAGTAAATTAATTTTATTCCAAAATATAAAAGTATCAGCAATTTTTGTAAAAGTTATTTAGGAAAAAATTCTATGTTGCTACAAAAAGTTATTTTGATATTTCAATAATTATGTGGTCACAGTGTATCTTATTCGGTCGAGTTGTTGTGACTTTAAAGAAGATCACATGTTTAAAACCATCTAGATGCATGCCAATGTCCATTCAATAAGATCAATCAGAATAAATGCTATGTTGATAAGAAGACCTATCACTGGAGTTCAAACCAAAGGAGTTGGCTAAATCAGCAACCCAGTCCTACTTCAAGATTTTACCTTGAAAATCTTGATGAACAATAAGAAAAATAGATTTTCCAAAGGAATCTAGTTTATAAACATGAAAGTATATTTCATGTTTTCTTAATTGATCCTTACAGTATATAATATGGAATTGGTCAACTCACATAATAAAAATTACAATAATATACATTGGTGATGTTCATGATAAATAATGAAAATTTTGTGACTTTTAAAGTTGAACTATTAACAAAGAAAGGAGTTGAAAATACCCTATTATTATAATCTTCAAGGAATTTTGTTGTTATTGAGAGAGGGGAGAGTTTGAGAAATAGAAAATTTGTGTTTGTTTCCCATTATCTGACTAGTAAATGAGGTGATTGTGTTTAAATATTTTAAAAGATGGTTTCCAGTATTGCAAAAATACCACAATTATCTAAACTTTTTCTAGTTAGCATTTATTTTACGCAAAGGGTGGGACATAATGAATTTTTAGCTTGTGCTTTATGTTTGTTCCTTGAATGTATAACAGTCCAGAAGTATCATTATTCACATTTTATGAAGGAGTAGACTGAACTTCATAAATTTTAGGCTTAAACAATAAATAAACAACAACCAGATACAGAATCTATACAATATGAATGAATGCTTCTTGTTCTTGCCACCATTTTATGGTGCCTGAACATCTGAAGTATCATAGAATGTTGTGCTTTTAAAGACTTATAAAGATCATCCACTCCAGCCACTCATTTTTTTTTCCTGCTCAAGATCTCAGTTAGGTAGTCTTTTAATCCAAGTATTGCCGAACACCTCTCATGGCAAGGTGACCATTTCTGGAGATGTACTACTGAAAAACTAAAGCAAAGAAAAAGAAGATCTATGTAAGGCTTATTGGTTTTTCTTTCCTGGAAGTTAATTAGCCAGCCCAATTTCACTGTATGCCTAATGAAACCTAGCATTTATTTCTCTACAAGTCTTAAGTCAGTGAATGTGTCAGCTGTATTTTCCTCTGGGTTAGGTAAGTTTGCTCCTGACAGGAAAATCTCCAGTAGATACCATTTTCCAACCTTTCTTCTAGAGGCAAAGGAAAAAGAATAGTTAAAATAAGATAACTCTGAAACTCTAGTTTCAAAAAGCCTTTTTTCCCCCTTTTGTCAAAACATCTTAAGGACTTCATAACTTTGGAATTACTTACCTAAGCAAAAAGAGCACATCATAAGGCAAACTGCTACAAAACCTAACCGAGAAGTAAATACTAGCATGTAAAGTGATGTGGTGAAAGGAATTCTTTGCTTTGTTAGCAAACTCAGCTCTCCTTTTTCCCTCTTTCATGCAGTTCTTAAAATCCAACAATATTCACCACTAATTCCTCTCTGAACTTGTAAGGGTTCAGGCCCCAGTACAAAATATATATCCTATTTAGCTTTCAAATTATAATGATTTCTTCTTACTGACTGTATACCATCACCCAATCTCTTAACAGCTATAAAGGCTGAGAATAATTGTATTTGTATATTTACTTATTTATAGTTACTTGCTTTTTTATTCATTATTTTTCTGTCAGTGGTGCTTATTTCATATACAAACTTTTTAAAGGTGGTAAATATTTCTATGTAAGAGTTGCAAGATCTATTCCATGATAGCTGGATGCAATAAATTATTCATGTGGATTGTGAAGAAGTAACGGAGAGTTCAGGGAAAGTCTCAAGTGTGGGGCTCTCTGGCAGGTCTTTTGCAGGCAAAAGTAGCTGAGTGTTTTTATTCCTATAGAGTGACTAGTCATAAAATCTCTTTCAGAAATTGGGACACTAGCACTAAAATCACTGTGAAAATGTGAGTAGGGTGGTGGTGACAGGGAACAAACCACACTCTTAGAGCATTGCCTGGGATACGTACTGTATAAAACTCTATGACCCAGACGAGACCAGCGAAAAGGTCCTGCTACCTAGATACCTACTGGGAATGTGATCCTGTCTGTCTGTGGTATCCCTGGTATCACGACAGATGAAGACAATTCCAAATTGGATCAGTTGGAAATAGATGAGAGAATGAAAGAGAAAGAAACAGAATAACAAAGAACTTCAAAACTAAAGGACATTTTCAAAAGGCACAAAGAAATGTAATTATAAGAAATGCACTCCTGTAATCCCAGCGATTTGGGGGGCTGAGGCAGGAGGATTGCAAGTTCAAAGCTAGCCTCAGCATCTAAGCCAGACTCTGAGCAAGTCAGCAACACCTGGTCTCAAAATAAAAAAATAAGAAAGGAGCTGGGGAAGATCATGAGTTCAAAGCTGGCCTAAGTAAAAGTGAGGTGCTAAGCAACTCTTTGAGACACTCTGTCTCTAAATAAAATACAGAATAGGGCTGGGGATATAGTCCAGTGATAGAGCACCCCTGGGGTCAGTCCCCAGTACGAAAAAAAAAAAAAAAAAAAGGGCAGTGGTGTAGCTCAATGGTTAAGTGCCCCAAAGGTTCAATCTTTAGTACTGAAAAAGATAAAGAAATACAGCTGAAAAAATTATAGAAAAATGAACTTGTTCCATGTAAACTTGCAGTAATGGAACACCTCAAAGAACTATATATTAATGATTACCAAATAATTAAATATAAATGTTATAGCCACTAAAACTATTGTAGAAATCAGTGTATTAATATGTGTTCTCCAATGGGATAGAGGGAGTGTGTGTGGAGATAGAGAGAGAGAGACATGGTGCAACTCGGTACATTATCAAGTAATCTGCATTTATACTATATGTCATTGACCTCATATCTGGCTGTATATAGCATAAACAGACAAAAAGAAAGCAAATACGAACAAGCAAGACTTGAAAGTGATCTTTTCATCCCTGAGACTGTAAATAAAATGTGGTATGTATATGCTAATGGGATCCTCCATATTCTAGAAACACAAGCTAGATGTAGACTTAGTAGGACCAATAGTTTTAAAGAACATGATGTTTGATGAATAAAGTAAGAAACATAATGTAGTATTAACAAAGCATAATGTATGCACATTTAAAATATTCTCACAAGACATCTTGGCATATTTTTAAATGGAATATAAAACAGTGATGCACATTCAATACAATAGAGTATTTGTATTTAGGAGAATGAAAAGAGAACAAAAGTGAATTTAATTTAATTTGATTTAATTTTTTGGATCTGGGGATTGAACCCAGAGGTACTTTACCATTGAGCCCATATCCCCAGCCTTTTCTATTTTCTATTTTGATTTCACTAAGTTGCTTATGGCCTAAGTTGCTGAGTCTTGTCTGGAACTGGCAATCCTCCCGCCTCAACCTCCCAAGCCACTGGGTTTATAGAAGAGCACCACCATCCTGGGCCAAAAATGGATTTCAAACATAAAAAATAAATGAAACAAGAGGTGCCATATGCAGAGCAATGATCATGGTTCACAAATGATGTAAAGTGAAGAGTAGTGATGAAAATTATAAGAAAATAACACTGATAGTGATTTTAGCTATTACATTTTTTTGAATAAGGTTGATATCAACTAGCTAATGTAACAAGTTGAGGAAACTGACAATGTATAATTCATGTGTAAGGGGATAAAGCAAGGATGTCCAGTCTCTCTTCATAGTGTGGTATTGCACTGAATTTATTGGTCAATACAGATAAAACAGCCTAAGAATGAAAACTGAAAAATAAATCAAACTCTATTTTTAGATGATCTGATTGAAAAATTCAGATCCAAAAATAAAACATATTTGACAATAAATATAACACATATTTAATCTACTTAATGACTTAACAGGTTATAAAACTAACAAAGTACTCTTGGACTTCTGATTGCACATGTAGCATGTACAGAGTTTTTTACTTTATGAAAATTTAAAACTTATGCTCTGTGGAAAACACTGCTAAGAGAATGAAAAGGTCAGGTTACAGACTAAGAGAAAAGTTTTGAAAACATAAGTGATAAATAACTTATATCCAAAGTATACAAAGAAGTCTGTCTTCAAGCTTAACAATAAAGGAACAAAAAAATCATACAATTTAAAAAATGGATAAAATACCTCAATCAAAACCTCCCCAAAGGAGATGCATAGATGGTGAATAAGTATTTGAAAATATGCCCAATGCCATTTATAATAAGGGAGTTTCAAATGTAAACAATAATAATACACCAGAGCACAGCTATTAGAGTACCTGCAATCCCCCAACGGATAGTAACATGCTGATGAAGAGGCAGAAGCAGAATCATCATTCAGTTCTAGTGGACATGTAAGAGGGCAGGTACTTTGAAAGAATTTTGATAGTTTCTTAGTAAAACTACCAAGTATTTCACAATACTTTGTTGAAAGCCATATATAAATTATGGGTTTGTTTGAGCCATCATGAGGCAGGGAACAGCTTTTCTGGGAACTCCTGGGTGAAATTCCCAGGTTGGAGAAAGCCAGATCACACTGGCGCCCTATCTTAGCTCACAGCCTTGGGACCAATACAGCCACCCTGAGATGGGCATAACCTGCCAAGCACCAAACAACTTTTTATTTCAAGATCACTACCGCCCCAAAACCTTTGATCTACTTCCTCTTAAATAAGGGATTGGGGCTTTGTTCACTTGTTCAGTTCTAATTTCTATCAGGGCTGGAAGATCCATCAGGTGCCCCCCCTTTTAAATCTAATTTCTGGCTTTGTCTTTTATTCCTTGCTGATTATTTCAGACTTTTTAATTTCCCAGGCTGCCCCTCTGAGCAGGAATCTGCTCTACCAGGGTGCAGGTAATTTTGGAAATACTTATTCACCATCTAAAATCTCTATCAGCAATTCCTCTCATGCATTTACCAGTTGATTTGAAATACTATGTTCACATGAAATGATCTTGGAAGCTTTTACAATAACTATACACATAGACTCAAAACTAGAAGAAACCACAATATCCTCTAGTAGGTGAAGGAGTACACAAACTGTGAGACATTTATTCAATGTTATATAATCGAATGAAAAAATAAATGTCAAGCTATGAAAAACATGGATGGATGTTAATGTGTTGCTAGGTGAAGGAAGCTGGTTCAAAAACTACATACTATGTTGCTCCACTTATATAGCATCTAGAAAAGAAAAATTACACATTTAGCAAAAAGATCATCCTTTCCCATTGGAGGAATGGGAAGACTTAACAGGCAAAACACATTTGATCTTTTAAGAAATTGAAACATTATTGTATGCATAATTATGGATAAGTAACTATGCATTTATCAAAACCCACATCATAAATAGTAAACTTTAATTATACAAATACAAATAATTTAGAAAACTGGGAATACCAGAATGGAATACAGAATATCAATCATAATTTAACATGAGAAATAACATCAGTGAAGAGAAATGGGGATATAGGTGCTGGGACAAGATACAACCTTTGAAAATTAGTGGAGTCTATATGTCTGAGGGAAAATTATAATTAAGGGAAGGGGGTTAGACTGATCCCTGTGGGAAAGGTTGAGGGTTGGAGGCATCAGGTTAAACTCAGATTCTCACAATGAGCATGATTTAGAAATATTATCATGGACATTTTATAGGTATTTTTATGTACAAGGGCAGCATAAACATTTTTTTTGCTGTCATCTCAGAGGGTCTAGAAACAGTGATACAGTAGCAGCTTCAAGGAAACATGGTATCTAGATCTTGGTTTCTAATACTGTTTTTCAAGGAACCAGGGATCCTTGGAGAAATAGCTGATTCTAAAACTGTGATAGGAAATATAGAAAAGGAGCATAAAATGTAAGGAGATGCTCACACACAAACACATGCACACACACACACACACACACACACACACACACAATGAATGATGGGGGTAAGTGAGAGAGACACAGGAACTCAGTGAAAGAGATTTCAATGTCCAGAGCTAGAACAACTGGAGAAATGTAGAATTGGAGCATAACCCAAAGCACTAAATTGACATCAATGAGTCCATACTGATTCATTAGTCGGCTTTTCATCTCTATGACAAAATACCTGAAAAAAACAACTTAACAGAGGAAAAATTTATTTTGGCTCACAGTTTCAGAGATTTCAGTCCATGGTCAAATAGCTCCATTGTTTCTAGGCCTGAGGTGGGTCAGAATGTCATGACAGAAGAGCCTCGTAGAAAAAGACTGCTCACCTCATGGTAGTCAGAGGGACAGGGAATGGAAGGAGGAAGGGATAGGAGACAAGATATAACCTTCGAAGCCTTTTCCCCAGTGACCTACTTCCTCTGCCTGGGCCTTACCTCCTAGTAGCCCATTTAAGTATGAACTCATCAATGTATTAATCCATTGATAAGGTTAGCTCCCTCATGATCCAAAGTTATACTTCTGAACATTGCTGTATTGAGGGTCAAAGCTCCAACATATGAAATTTGGGGTGGGCATTTTAGATCCAACTGTGGCATTGATATAAAATTTTATTGAATAACTAAGTAGAGAAGAAATAAATTTATAAATAAAAATTCAAATAAATTTTCCAAATTCACATACTCCATTAAGCACAACTCTGCACTCCTTAGTTGTAGGCTACACATAACAACGTCATCCAAAGTGTGTAGATAGATAGAAGAAATGAGCAACTTAAAAGTGGAGGAACTGGAAAAACCCTCCCTCAGCCATATGATCAAGAGAAGTTAACAACTATAAGACATCATGTTGATTGTATTCAGTCTTGTGATAAAATTGACACTTTATATCTATACTTCATAAGCAAAACTCACAACTACAAGGTAATCATGAAAAAAAAAATCAGATGAATCCTAATTGAGAGAGGTTCTACAACATTCCTAACCCAAACCTCAAACCTGTTAAGATCATCAAGAAACAAGGAAATCCTGAATATATTTCTGCATTTCCTAACTGGCACTTGTTGACATCAATCTTAAGATTCAATGTCTCCAAGTGGAACTGTTGGATCCAAATACAAATGCATGTGCAGTTCATTGAGATATTGCTGAGTTCCCATTTGTGGAAATGAGCGAGAGCACTTCACTGGGTGTGCTATCCAAAAAGAGTTATTTCAGTTTTACAGAAGATGAAATTTAAGTTTGGCAGATTTAGACACTTTGGATGCCTATGATGAGCAAGAGTGAACACTAAAACTCACATTTCACTCTTACTCCAAAGTTCAGGAATTTTCCAACAAATGAGTGGGACCAAAACCTGTGGTGCAAGAATTGATGTCTTAACATATGCATGTATCTTGCTGACCCCAGAAAGGCCAGCATATTTTGGGTTAAGAACAATCATGCTTTCCTAGGTTTGAAGACACCTGAAATATGTTTACTCTTTTCTTCATAAGCAAACTTTGATTGCTAGTAAACAACCAGACTAGGTTTTCAGTTTCACATTAGGACACCATAAACTTCCTTAAAACATAAAGGGAAGTTACTGAGATTTTCTTATGTTTCCCTTTTCAGGCATTTGCAAATGAAAAAGTGTAGTCTCCTGGAATATTACCTAGATTTATTTTGAGTTAAGGCTTAGATGCTTATGCATTTTTTCTTAATTTCCTGAAGCCAAAATTTACCATCAATCACATCTAATATTAGAAAAGTTTTTCTTGTAAAAAGATGAGTAAAGCATATTGTTAGATACGAGGGGAAAGTTTTTCAGCACCTTTCAATGTCAACACATTCAGTTGAGGATTTAAGTAGAGGTGTAAGCTATTTTGCATGTACAAATAATTGAGCTCCCCAAACTTGAAATAATAAATCCATCATTAACAACATTTTTACATTCTTGATAACAAACGTGATCTACACTATTAATTATTTGTCTAAAAATTAAGGTGATAAAATGCAATTATATTTAGTTGGCAAAGATAAAAACATGTCTTCTTTGAAGATTATGAGATAGAGGAAGAGAATAAAACATAATTAACACCTATCTCCAATATGGTTTTTCAGTACAAATCCAGAGTTTTGTATCATATGTTTTAATATTAGTTTCCATTTCTATACCACTTAGATATGTACATAACATTGAGCAATATTATATCTGTTGTTATAATATGTTCTTATATTTTCTTTGTTCTAACATTTTATATACTCATATATTTGAAACACTGTAATTCAGAATCAAATATTCTTTTGGAGAAGTAGAGTGTAGTGCACAGCTTTTTAGGGGTGAATTACTACTAATGATAAATTAAAATGTGTAAATATTAAACATCAGAACCAAATCTCCTACTTCAGAGAGTATATTTTTATATTTCTAAATCAAAGGATAATTATATTTTTAATTCTTTGATGAAGTAAAAACAGTTCCATCTCCCAGTTCATGAGAGAACAATCCAATGACATTCACTAAATATAGCAAATGGGAAGAAATACTTAGTATGAATATTTAGAGCAAATTTAAGGGGACTGGGCTATTCCTCAGAGATGGAGCACTTGCTGCCTAACAAGTGTAAACCCCTGCATTCACCTTCAGCACTGCAAAAGAGAGGGAGGGGGGAAAGAGAAAGAGAAGGAGAGAGAGAAAAGGGGGTGGGGATCATAGGATTTACAGTTTTCAGAAGTGTTTTATTCAGTGTTTATATCTGAGCATGTTATAATGTTGAAACTAATGAGATCATTAAGGGAGTGTGTTTAGATAGAAGAAAAACCATGATACTTAGTTTTTACTGTATGCCAGACAATTTCACATATATTAAACTCTATATGGATTGCTAAATACTTGTAATACTAGGTATCTCTTAAAGTAGTTATCTCTTATGGTCAATTACTGCAAAGAGAAACTCAAACACTCTTTCCAGTAGAAATCTCTGCAGCACTCCAATGCATTCTGAATTTGCATTCTCTATTCTGCTGCTCCAGCCATGTTAGAACGGTGGAGTACTCCCACTGAAGTGAGAATAATTTCTCCCTCTCATTTCATTTGCTTTACCTTACGTCCCTAAAAATATTTTCTCATGCCTCCAATGTCACAAAATCCTTAGGGAAAGAGCCCCTTGTATTTCTGTTTGCAACTCTCCTTGTTGAGGAATCAGATACAGATCCACAGATCTTGGCTTCCAGTGATTTCATAAAAGTCACATATTACACTCAGACTTTCCTACTTGCATCCATCTAGGAAGGCTTCATTTCAAGGAAGTTATGAATCCTTTATCCAAGTAAGTCCATGATGGAACTCCAGGCTGACCTAAACTACTTATTAGAGCAGTATTTACTGAGAACCAACTCTGCAACAAGTAGAGTTTTGCACAGCTTAAGTTCACACTAAGAACATTCATCTAAGCACCTTTGAGTGAACGTGAAAAGTTGTCTGGCCTTACTTTAAGCAGAATTGACTATTTCCCATGTCTTCTTCGTTCTCCTGCTATTCCTTTCATGATGCTTGATACTCTTCTCTCAGTTGTTGGGCAAGACACATGAACATTCTGTGTATCTCAATTTGTAGTTTAGTGTTTGTGGTTTTCTTTCTTTCTCTGCCCTTTGATATTGACATGCCACTGCAGGGATGGCATTAATGATAAACCCAAATTTATTCCTATTTTAAGTCATTTTATTCATTCACCATAGTCTGAGGAGCTAAAAGGCATACTTTTAAAAAAATGACAACTGGTAATTTATCTTCACTGTAGCCCCTAAAGAGAGGCATCAATATCAAAGTTCTAGGGCTGGTTGAGAAAGTGACTGCTTCTCCTATACCACAGAGAAGCCTCCAGGGACACTTTGGTAGTTTGTTGGATTGTTCGGCAATAAAGAAAATGCTATCCAAAAATAGACAAAAATTAGGAAGGAAAAGTTAGAATTGAGAAGTAATTTATTCGATCTCTAATGTGAATGACAAATATGTATCAACATTAATACAGCCGATAAAAAGATAGTGTTTAATGGAATCACAAAGTTTTAAGTGATCTTTTCTGGGTAAACTAAACAAACCCACTTCTTTTTTCTTTGGCAAAGTGGTTCTATATCTTATTTACTTGCTAATTTGCTTATCTTTTTTTAATTCAATATAAAATATAAATGAAATAAAGAATTTTGTTAGAAGCCTGATTCTTAATTTTCATGATAAACCCGTTTTCCTGTGAATCTTTGTTTATGTAGTTACATATTGATTAGATACAAAATTCATTTGCAGTGTGCATTGTCTAACATTTCCCCTAATATTGGATCAGATAAAAATTGAGACTGAATAAGGATTCATGAGTACCAGAAGATGACATTTAAATTAAAAACTTACCTTCTTTCAAGTTGCAGATTTTAGACTTGGAACACTTTATTCTAATGCAGGAAATACTGTTGATACTTATTTCATTTCAATATTTATTAAATTAAAAAATGATATTTATCTGCTTCTTATCTAAGACTGTGTGAGAAATTTAACACCAGTTCTAAGAAATTTGAAACCTCAAAAATATTCTAGTCTAATAGTGAAACAGAAAAATAAAATTAATTATGGTATACACTACCATAGGTGAAACATATGTACTAAGTAAGGACACAGAAAAGGCATATGATACAATTTTTAAATCATAACTAATACATTTTAAAGTAGTGATACCTAAAGACAAGAGATTTACTAGAAATTATCCATGAAAAGAAGCAGGGAAATACATTTTGATCAATAATACATACAAGAGATCTAGAAGCCAAATAAAACATGAAACATTGGAGAACTAAATCAAATCAAATATATCTAGTGTATACAGGGAGTAAAGGGAAAGTTCTAAGGTAGAAAACCAGAAGGCTAAGCAAGCTGCCCTCTTGAATAGACTCATGCCTGTTAAAACTCATGCCTGTTAATGGTGTTGGAGTTAATTCTAGAGAAACTGGAATAGAAATGTAGGGCTAGTGTATATAATTTGGTTCTAGAAAAAGACTTGCAAGTTGACTTGGAGAAGGCCAGACTAGAAGCATTATAACTAGAAGGAAGGTTTTCATCAAAAAGCATTTAATGTTGTCTAAAATGATCTATCCACATGTTTTGATATTTTATGACATTTTATCATATAAAACGATTTATTTTAGGAAGAATAATTTTACCTCCCCAGGGACTTGAGAAAATTTAAATTTCTCCTGTTTTGAAGTTTTTTAGTAGTTTGTTTATACTATGGCATTGATTACATTCCATCCTCTACTGTTATTTCTTGTATTCACTTACACTCTTCGCCAACTTTTGTTGAAACCTTGGAGCACTGTATTATTAACCACTAATTATTCATTTATGTATTGGAGAAATATCTACAAAGAGATTGCAGATTTTTGACAAACGTGTTATCAATTTACCAGGTATCTTCTAAGTTCATGTTAAATCAACAATTAGCTAAATGAGTATTTAAGAGTAAATCATTGAATAGATTTATGCATATCAAACTTCACCCAAAGTCTGAACATCCCTAGTCTTTTAGGGTTTTAGAATGGGACCAGAGCATTTAAATGTAAATTTCTGTCTATATAAATATACTGGAGAGACAAATCCAAAAAGTTTAAGGTATTTTATTACCCAAGGAGGATGGTAAAATTGGTCTGTTAGACATGTACATGTAAACAATCAAGATTTTATCAAACTTTAACATAGTTTCAGTTTCTTAATACAACTAGAATCTTCAAATGATATTAATATCCTGAGTGTTTCTTTAGTTCTTTTCATTACATGTTGCCTAAAAATGTTAAGGCAACTCATTTTAATATCCCAGGTTTCTTATACTCAGAATATAAAGATGGGCTCTGGTGTTTTATGGAATGGTTGGCACACTTTCAATGCTTATCACAAGATGGTTTTAAGTTATATGTAATTTCAGATGCAGGCATATTCTTAGGGAAATTTGAAGTCCTATAAAAATGATACTGTAGAAAAACAAAAATAGACACAAGACAAATTATTACACAGTGCTGCTGTGGACATGCTAGTATTTACTGTGCGGAGATAGTTTATAGTGAAAAAACTGTATTCTTTATGTTTGGAGATACACAGAACCATAAAAGTGTAATAGTTGGTTTAACCTATAAAGAGTTTTCTAATCAGTTAGTTCCTGACAGAAGGTGGAAATTGTATCTTATGAAAGATTTATTTTATTCCTCTGCCTTTAATTTTCAGAGCTCAAGAATGCTTTGAAGATGTTAGAGAGAACCTGATAAATTTTCACAGCATAATACAGAAGTGATGTGAATAGGAAACATAGCAAGAAAAAACTAACTAGTCTGCACATGCTTCCCACTTTTATTCATTCCACATTTGCACTGAAAAGATGGAAATTATTATAAAAATCTGAACTTAAAAATAGAGTTAGCAATTTAACCTCCACAGCAATATGAAATAATTGATAAAGTAATTAAATGTAACAGTTACAGTTTCCTGAGTAATGCATATGTTTGATAATTATTAGCATGATTATAAGCTGACATTCAACCACTGTGTGGCTCAAATGTGTGATTATGTACAATATATGCCAAGCTGGTACTTACTGAACATATTTTGCTGATTTTACAAGCAATCAATAAATACTTATGTGGTGCAGCTGTGCTGAAAATGCTAAATAATGTACCAGAATAGTGTGTGTGTGTGTGTGTGTGTACGCACTTACATGCATGTGTTTCATCTGTATACACTTGCACTTGTACTAGCTATATAGTGCAGATCATTAAGATACTTAAATTCAATTTAACTATCTTAATAGTAAAAAATAAATATTTTATTAACATAATAATTGTAAATATTTATAGGGTACAAATAGTAGTATTTATACTCATATACAAAGTTTAATGATTAAATAAGGTTAAGTAGTACTCATATTTTCTTAAATACTTATTATTTCTTTGTATTGATCCTACAAACTTCTCTCTTCTTCTCTTCTGTAAAATATATAATATATTTTGTAAACTATAATTCATCTTATCTTGTTGTAGAATGTTAAAATTTTTTTTCCCAAGTTACTCTATTGTGGTACCTGTTATCCAAACTCTAGTTAAAATATTTTAATTCGAAGCCAGCTTTGTTTTCTTGATCCTGTTTTAAACCTCATTTTTGATCTAGGTGTTATGGTTCAGATATGAAGTGTTCCCCCAAAGCTCATGTGTGAGACAATGCAAGAAAGCTCACCAGTGAAATGACTGAGTTTTGAGAGTCTTAACCTAATCAGTGCATCTATCACCTGATAGGGCTTAATTGGGTGGTAACTGTGGGGAGGTGGCATATGGCTATAGGAGGTCTGTTATTGGGAGCAGGACTTTGGTGAGGGGAGATGTGTCTCTCTCTCTGGTTCTATGTTGTCATGTCCTGAGCTGCTTTCTTCTGCCATACCTTTCTGCCATGATGTATTCCTTACCTTGGAGCCCTGAGGAATGGAGTCAGCCAAATATGGACTGAGACCTCTGAAGCCGTAAGCCCCAAAATAAACTTTTCCTTGTCTAAAATTGTTCTTTCCAGGTCCTTTGGTCACAGCAGCCAAAAAAATCTAAAACAGAGGTTGAGCATATTGTCACACTTATCATAAAAATATTCAATATTTTATATTTTGCCAAAATTGAGTTGTACTCTCTAATGGTTTAGGTTTTATATCAAAATGGCAGCCATTTTGATATATTTTCAAATAAAAAATTGAAATCTCTATAAAATTTTTTCTCTGCTGGTCATGGTAGTATAGGCTTATAATCCCAGCAACGTGGGATCACAAGATTGAGGCCAGCTTCAACAGCTTAGCAATACCTTCAATAACTTAGAGAGACCATATCTTCTCGCAACACATCCCACATGGGTGAGGAAAAAGGGTTCCTGTTGGAGGGATGGACTGGCTGTGAAATAAAAGCTAAGAAATTTATTTATCATAAAGAAAGACAGGAGACAGAATTATCTTTTGAATCAGGGACATGACCGATTGAGCTATCCATAAGGGACTTTCTCTAACAAAACAGAGGAGCTGGCAGTTGGTTGGAAACCACATACTCCAGGCAATCTGGAACAATATTTCATAACTGTCAGTTCCTGAGAGTCAGATTTCCTGTCTAACGGATCAACCAAGGCTGATTTTATTTGCAGGCCATGGATAGCCCCTACACTCAAAATAATAAAAATTAAAAGTTCAGCAGTAAAATACCACTGGGTTCAATCCACAGTATGAATAACATCCTTTTTTCCTGAACAAAGGTGCTGAGGTCAGAATTGGGTAGAGTCAATGCTGGGATTTGGTAGGGAAGATGCCATAACTCCTGCTTCATGACTGCAGTTGATGAACTAAGACAGAAATATTAGAATACATTATTTGTGACAATTAAAAATTAGAATTCAGCTCAAATCATTTTACTAGTACCAAACTAGTGACAGGTCAAAAACTGACAAAATTTGATTGAAAATACATACTCATGGTTTTGTGCACATACATGCATTCAGGGTTCCAACCAAAGTGGTGTGGGAGCTCAGGTAATTTCTGCATAAATCAGAAACAGGTGCAGTAATCATTATTGAGTGACCATAGTAATATTGAGATGGAGGGGATGTCTAGAAGGACATATTTTTGTCAACATAATGGAATTTATGCTGTGCTATTGTGTGGAGAAAAATAATGGCACTAACCCAAGTGATATCTGAGGTCTTTAGTAGACTTATGCCCAACTGTCTTAGTTTATTCACGCCACTATAACAAAAATACTACAGAGTATATGACTTAAAGAGCAAACATTTATTTCCCACAGTCTGGAGCTTGGAAAATACAGTTCAGGAACCAGCAGATTGATTTTGGGGAGGGCCCACTGTCTGATTCACACAGTTATCTTCTCACTTTGTCTTTACCAGGAAAAAGGTGTGCAAGAGCTCTTTGAGGTTTCTTTTGTAAGGACATTAATCCCATTCACAAAGGTTCTTCTCTTATGACCTAATAGCTTTCCAAGAGCCATCTCCAAATACCATCACACTTAGGATTAGATTTCAACATAAAATTCTGGGGGAACACAAACATTCAATCTGTTTTATCAAGCATGGGTAATGTAGCAGTGAAAGCTGTATATTCTCATTGACTTCTAGTCCAGTAATAACAACAATAATGATGATGATAATAATAATACTTAGTGATGAAAGTTATTTATAACTGTGCATCCTCACCCATCCAACCACTGTGCCTCTTCCAGTGTGCACTTTCTCTATGGAGTGGTCATATCAGACATCAAATTGCTCAAATCATTGTCCGAAGAATATTGTTTGCTATCTTCTCAATGAGACTTCTTTGAGACTCATAGCTCACCCCTCAGTCCTATGCACATTACTTATTAAATATATTTAAGCTTATAATTTTTACAACATCCATCACTGTTACCTACTCCAAGCTAGGAATATTAAATAGCTGTTTCACTTAATTTTATCAATGTTCACACGTATTTAATTTCCCTTTCCCCACCTTTCCAGGGTGGTGTATAATATAATTGTCTATTACTTAGACTTAGGAAAGTGAACCAGAGAGTGAAAAAACTTCTTTGGTCAATGATTGAAAAGTGTTTATGCGGTTGTGGATGCCCTCTTGTGCATCAGCCATTTCTGTGAGGAAAGCATGCTCAGCCAGCTCACTGGTCCAAGGAAGACTGGAAAAGCTGTATAGCAGCTTGCAATGAAAAATTACACTAGACATTTAAAAATTAGCACCAAAAATATTTCAAAACTGTATTTTACAGGCACTTTTGAAAAAAAAGTAAAGATCTATTTTGAATTTTATCCTGTTTCTTTACAAATTTATATTAAAAAATTTCAGTTAAAATTGTATGCATTTTTCATAGAACAAATGGTTTGATGTATATGCACAATACATGTAGCTAACATTCAGTGGTGTCGTCAACTGATAATCCTGAAGCATCAGCCATAGATGCCTTTAGTGTGAATCAGTACAAGATCATAACACAGAACAAAACTAAATGAAACAAGCAAAAATCTACCTTTAATTCCTATGCATAATGTGAAGTCTAAATTTTAAGAAAAGTTTCTGCTTTTGAAGGTGAAGCCTAATGGTGGAGATTCTGAGGTTGAAACACACCTTTGGGAAATATTGTAAGTGCCAAAGCATACACAACAGCAACAAAAAGATTCAAAATCATTTTAATGGAAATACATATTTGGTAAATATTTCCAAGAATAAGATAATGCCCTAAAAGTAGTGAGTAACTAATACCTGGGGAGATAATACAGTGTTGGAAAATGACACAAAATGAGCAAAAAATACTGCTAAAGAAAACAAAACTTTTAGATCAATAATAAAACCTCAAGTAGGCAGAAAGTATTTTAATGTACTCAAATGCACAGCCTACCACATCATACCCATTATCTTATGGCTTTCTTTACCAAAGTATGTTTAGAATGATAGTAAGTGGATAAATTATTTATTTTACTGGATTTAAAGAAGACCCAATCTGCAAAGTAACACAGGTGTAACGAAGCCAAGGATGACAGCAATGTGAGCCTTCAGGGATCTTCCCACAGTGGATGTCCACAGGTTGATGTAGATGACTTTGCCACCCAAGTTGCACTGATGCAATGCCTCTTTAAATGTTCCGGAAATATCGAAGAATGCTTAAACGTGAATAAGTTTCTCCCTAGACCTTGATTCATCCACATATGAATGTAAATGCAAATCTTATTTTGATTTAGTCAGATTCAGAAGATACTAGAGAATCTTAGCAGTTCATTCAGAGACTTTTGATGTCTATGAGTAGAATTAGACAGCCACAGCTATTGTTTTCAATTTTGTATGGTCAACCATAGAAATAAAGAAAGTGTTCACAAAAAACTAGGTCATCCTTCTATACAAAAAACTAAGGTTTACATTTTTTACTGCAGCTACCTCTAAAACTTTCCCTTTCTTCTGCACTATTTTACTCCCTCAAGGTTTTATCTGAATAACATTAGGAAATCAGCTAGACATTATTCAGAACAGTGGTTGGTGGACAATTGTTGCCACACATAAGAAGTCTGTTTCAGTGAAAATTCAATGCTGAAGCAAAAACGTGTCTGTGATGTTGCTGGAAGGACTTTCCCCCTAGTGCTGGTGTTTAGTTAGCTCAGCTAGGGCACTCTGGATTGTAAGTCATTCACTTGGAGGCAACCACAACAAGACAGGAGTATTCTTAAAAATAGCAAAATCAACTTTTTAAAAAATCTTGTATACATAATTTAAATAAAAGAATAAAATAAAGAAAACATGTTTGGTTAAAAGAGTTCAATAGAGTTTATTTGGTTTTTGAAAGCTAATCTGTGTTCTCTGACAACAGAATGCTAGAAACTATAATGTTTCTGTAGTTTGTTCTCTACAAATAGCAGAGAACAGGGTTTTTCTTTCAAAGTGAGATGTAATACTTCTTACGAAGTAACCTAGCTTTATTCTCTACAAATAGCAAAATGAAACTAATCATTAGTTTATTAAGTCTCAAGCATATGTATATTTTTGCCAAATTCAATTTAAATATGTACATAAGAATATTGTAATATATGGAGTGGGTATAAATTTTTAAAAATGGCAGATAAAAGGGAAAAACAGAAAAATGAATAGTAAGAAAACATAAAAACAAATGGTGTAGGTAAGGGAAATGGAAGCTTCCATTTGTTTAATTCGGGCATTTGGAAGAAATGGCAAAGTCCCAGAATGATACAGGAATAATTAGGACAGCATTTATTGGCTCAGGATAGCTCACCTGCACACTTGCAAAGAGGACATTATTATTCCCATTTTACTGATGAGGAAAATTGGACTGCAAAATGTTACATAAATTAATAGGTTATAGAGCCCTAATGAATTGGACCAAAAATATGCCCACCTAATAATGTTCTACAGTTTCTCCTTTGGATTCTGTACAATTATATCTAATATGTCTATAAATATACATACATATATACACATGCACACAAATGTATATTTATTTTGCAAATAAGTTTCAAAGAATGATAGCAGTTTTTTGGATGCAGACATTTCTGTAGGCATTATTTCTCAAGTAGAATTATGGAAGTATTTCTAGGCTTTTCAATAATATGATAACATAAATGCATAAAGCATAGATAGTTATGTTGCAGGATAATATTCTGAGATCCTACGCGATTCTTTTATTTTGCTTAGTATTTCTTTCTTTGACTCTCCCTTCTTCCCTATCATTGAGGATCAGATTCATATCCTCAGAAAATGGAGCAGAGAAAAAGGTTTTCTTCTTTGGTCCTTTGCACAGGACCTACCTTCATTTCCTCATCTCTGTACTCCTACCATCTTCTCCTAGACTGGGTCAAGGAAGAACATGGCATATAGCTGTCTAGGTTACTTCGTAAGAAGTATTACATCTCACTTTGAAAGAAAAACCCTGAGAAAACAAGATGGTTTCAAAGAGGAAAAGCTGAGGAGTCTTAGTCTCACCCTCATTCGGTTTTCTCTCACATAGTAGAATAATTTCTAGTTGTCAACCACAGCTTGGAAAGTACCAGTGAGTGGTTCCAATCCTGGAGTGACCATGCAGTTGGGAAGACAGGAAGTTTAAGGAGAAATCATGTGTTTAATCACAGAGGATCAGGGAGGGCAATGGAGGCCTCAAAAGATGATGCTGGTATGGACAGATGACATCAAGATGAGATGAATGCTTCCTCCACAGATAAGAAGTCTGTATAGGCTTCAAGACATCTCGGTTACTCTAGGAAATAGGGCAAAACACATTTGATTTTGATTGCCTTTCTTCAGAGAAGTGAGAGCTTAAAATACACATTAACACAAGGTACAGAATCAATATCATGGTGCCTTCTAGACAATACTGATGAAAATGTTGCACTAAATGTGAAGTGATTGCATTAATTGTTATGTATCCCACACAGGGCAGCTTCCACTGAGTTATCAGTAAGGGCTGATGTATTCGCTCAGGCACCCTAATACATTATACAGGAGTGGGGCAATACCTTGGGTATGGAATATATGCTTTGTTGAATTGCTAAAGATCAGTAATATTCCATTCAGTGATACAGATAATAATACCAAATGATACTTCTAGTTTGTGGAGCAGCTTAATTCATTAAAATGTTCAATATTTTTCATGTAATTATAAAAATGCCACTAGGAAAGCAAGTGGATAAACATGTGATCAATTTAATGTTTATTTTTCAACTTTATGTATATTAATGGTAGTAGCCAGATATTTGGGTGAAATTTTTGTTTGTATTTTATTTTCTTTAAAGAAAAGGTATTATTTGAAAAATTTGATAGTAATTCCCTAAATTGGTAACTACTTGAAATGTTTTAGGACATACTGTTATTTGCATCAGATGCTGAACTCTCCTGCTTAATATACGCTGAATTTTCAAAGGAATTTCACATGGAAAGAAAAAAAGAAAAATGCATAAACTGGTTCAAAATGAATGTGAACAAAGGTAATGTTTGTACTTCACAGCCTTCAGAACTAAGAGTAATTAATTTTTCTGGTTTATAAAATAATACATGTATGTTTTTTGTTAAAGCAGCCTAAAAGTACTTAGAAAGATGTTATCAACATAATAAACAGGGATTAACATGTTCATACATTTCCTCTATGACTTTGGTGTGTGTGCACATTTTATGGTCAGATGTTCCTCTTGGAATTTAATGATAAACCAATTTAAAAATAATGTTTCAGGCCAGGCATGGTGGTGCATGCCTGTAGTCCAAGGGGTTCTGGATGCTAAGCCAGGAGGATCACAGTTCAAAGCCAGCCTCAGCAACCACGAGGCACTAAGCAACTCAGTGAGATCCTGTCTCTAAATAAAATACAAAATAAGGCTGGGGATGTGGCTCAGTGGTTGAGTGCCCCTGAGTTCAATCCCTAGTACCATCTCCCTCAAAAAGTAATAATAGTTTTTACTTAAAGTATCTATGACAACTTAGTACAGATTATTGTAAAACTCATGGTGAAAAAAAGAACATCTCTATGTATCATAAAACTTTTAAAATGTTTTTATTAATAGCTTTATTTTGGAGGACCTTATTATATGTGATTTGTTCTCTGGGTTCATTCACCTTCATAACTTTTATTTCTCTTCTGCCCAGTTTTCTGTATCTACTATAGCTTTCCATTTTATGACACTGTATAAATTTTTATAGGTTATTTCAAATTCTTTTTGGAATTTGCTTAAAAAATGCTTCATTGTTACCTGTTCTGCCACAATTCTGTATTATACCAAATATATTTTATGCTATTGTTCATCGAAACAAAGAATATTATAATTATACTGACATCCATGTAATAATTAATCTGTCTTATTCCATTGCAAAGTCTATTTTCAGTCTGTTTGTAAGTCCCTAAGAATGAAATTTGGAAATATTGGAAATGGTCAATAATTATTACTTAATTATGATTGCTTAAAATAGCTTTAAAACTTTAATGTAGTTGACAACCTAGTGACATAATGACATCATTCAGAGTAGTCTTCCCAATTTTTAAATTTTTTATTAGTACTTATTCTTTCTATAGTGAAGATATAAAAGTGTGTCTCATTGTTCATAATAAAATTTACATGTAGTGACATAATGCTGAGAATTTATCATTGGAAAATTCTGAAATTTAAAATACAATGGGCAACTTTTAAATTTATTTTAAGTTAATCCTCAGGTACCCAAATAGCAATTTCAGAAACACTAATTAATAGCAAAATTTCTAGAGAAATTTATCAATATCTCTTGGTCATTAAGAGGAAAACCAGTTTGATGAATGCTATAGACAGACTATTTGTGTCATGTCAAAAAGCATATGTTAAAATCCTAACTCCCAAATTGATGCTATTAGAAGATGAGACCTTCAGTTTTATTGATTTTTAATAAGCAAAACCATTAGCTTTTTCTTTTGGTAAAAGGGGATCAGGATAAATTATGGAGATCCTAGTTACTGAAAAGTGAAAATTTGGTAACCCCTGAGATGATCAATCCATTGATACAATAGACAGTAGTTGATTCCTATGTGACAGGTGCTGTTTCAAGTTCTGGCAGATAGTGATGAATAAAACAATCATGGTTGCTGGTTCTATAGATTTTATTGTCTGGTGGAGGCTTTGGCCAAGTTGTTAATCTGTGACAAGACAGTAAAAGTGTGTGAGTTACACTGAATACAGAGAGAATGCTATCTACTATTTATATGCCTTTTTATCACCTGCAATCTATTATCACTCCTGGATTTTTTTTTTTTTTTTTACTGCATTTATTCTATGTCAGCATTGTTCCTGGGCAACACTATAAGACAGATGGAGTATCCCTGGGTCCCTTGGCATTCATTTCTGTGACCTTCATCCATTCATGGCACCACTGCTCCTCAAGTCCCTGGGCTATTATTAGCCTCTGGCTGCACAGAATTCTTTGTGCTATCCTTTTATTTAGG
Source organism: Glaucomys volans (assembly GCA_020662805.1). Taxonomy (NCBI): domain Eukaryota; kingdom Metazoa; phylum Chordata; class Mammalia; order Rodentia; family Sciuridae; genus Glaucomys; species Glaucomys volans. The sequence goes on from JAJEJO010003853.1 coordinate 370,635, forward strand.
TTGCATTACCAGAAAGAACTCGTATTGTAACCTTACACCTCCCACTTTTATTCTTTTACTAAAGTACTCATTTTCTGACTATATTTTAGCAAAGTAATTCAAAGGAACACAGGATGTTTCCGTAGAAATATGTATACACACACATGCACTAATGAAGTCAGGATAGGATTAGGAGAAATCTTTGGGGAAGCTTTATCCTGTACCATAGTATCTAGTCTTCTATCTCCTTTTGTATGTGGGAAACTATTTCATTGTCATACATTTTAGCACTTACACTAGGCAGGTCCCTTTCCATCCTCCTCTACTGTGGCTATTCTAAGTTGCTTTCCATTGTTACCTGATTGAAATCTTCTCCTCCATTCTGCTTACTCTTTCTTTGATGCACATGCACTCCCTTAATATGATCCTGGTCCAAGGTTCTCTTCAGGCTGGAATTCTCTACAATTTATGCTCCTTCTAGTCATACTGTTAAATCCTTTAAATACTTATCTCCTGGTGAATTTAACCGATAAAAAATATGCACAGCTTTTCCCAAATCTTATTTTTCTTATTATCTATGACACACACATTTTTGTGTGTAGACTTATTTTCTCATTATTCATTCTATGTCATTTAACATTTCATATCCTGTGTATTACTAACTAGAATGTAGACTCTTTTAATAATAACCCCTTCTTTAATTTGGAGAAATTTTGTCCTGGGATAGAAAAGTAGCCTTTGTAATAGGAAGAAAGGCCTATCTTCCCTAGAGAAACTAATCCTGAGTATTCACTAATATGCCTATTCTTTCTTAAAATATGTACTTTTATACAAAGATGAACATAAAGCAAAGAAAGAAAGAAAGCAAAAATAAGATGAGATGTTACTGAACTGGTTACGGCTTCACCAAAACCAGTGGTTGGCCTTGTGGAAGGTATTCAGAGACATTGTATGAGCCCCTGAGTTGAAGGGCAAGAAATTGAGCTGATGGTCACTTCCTATATTCTTTCTCTCTTGACCAAATTGTACCCAAAAGATAACTTTCTGTCTGGGTTTTCTCTTCTCTAGGGGTTACTGTTTGGGAAACCTGATTCCATGTGTGGTGTTAGGAAACAAAACAAAACAAAAAATTCCAAAATCCAGTGTCTGTTATTTTATTTTTTAAAGATAAGTCAATATTTGAAAAACATTTTGAAATTTTACTATTATGTAGACTCTTCAAGTTTTACCTTATGCAAATTCAATAAAACAATGAATGTTAGACTTACTCATTTATTTCATTCAACTAATAGTTAATATATACACAAGTCAACCAAACATTTGTTTTGGTTCTGCTGATATGATAGTGAATGACTAGACAAACTACCTGTGTCTACATATCTTACTTTTCTGTTCAGAGAAAGATGAACAAATAATCACATACTAAGTAAAATTTGTGATATTTAGATGGTGAAAACTGTGTGGAGATGAAATAAAGCAGTTAAGTAGATATTATGTGCTGTATGAAAATATGGAATTTTAAGAGATGAAAGGTTTGGGGCAGTCTCTGAAAAAAGAGCATGTGAACAGAAATCCAAAATGAGCAAGATTCCAATGGGGCAAAGCTTTCAAGGAAGAAGGAAGAGAAAGCTAGATGCCTTATAGGGGAACAGGTTTGATGTGTTCAAGTGGGAGAAAGGAGGTCCCTGTGGCTAAAACAGAGAGTGACAGAAAGAGAGTATGGGAAAATAAAGTCAGAGAGATTGGAGTAGCCAGAAAATGTTAGGCATTTTAAGTCATTTAAAGATTTGTTCTTTTCTTCTGATGAAAATGAGAAGGCATTATAAGGTTTTAAGTTGAAAAATAGCATGATCTGATGTGAACTGAAACAGGATTTTTTCATGATCATTCCATTAAGTCTAGTTAGTAGACTATACACATGTCCTTAAAGACCATTCTTTGTTTTATTGTTTCACAGATAATGTGTGTGAACCTGATTTTTTTTTTTTTTTAATACAAATTTCAGGCCTGTGGCAACCCTGGGTGGAGCAAGTTTATTGATGTCATTTTTCTAGTAGCTCAGAAAATTAGCAATTTTAGCAAAGCAACTTTTTTTTTTTTTTTTGATATCAGGGATTGAACTCAGGGGCACTCTACCACTGAACCACATCCCCAGCCCTATTTTGTATTTTACTTAGAGACAGAGTCTCATTGAGTTGCTTAATGCCTCACTTTTGCTGAGGCTGGCTTTGAACTTGCAGTCCTCTCAACTAAGCCTCCTGAGCCACTGGGATTACAAGTTGTGCACTCCCATGCCAGGTTTAGCAATACAACATTTTTAAATTAAGGTATTACATTGTTTTTATCGTCATGATATTATTACACATTCAATAGGGTACATAATAGTATAAGCATATTTTTTATGGTCACCAGGAAACTGAAAATAATCTCTGTGACTTGTTTTATTGCAGTGGTCTGGAACTGAACCCACAATATTGCTGAGGTATGCCTGTATTTTGATAATCTCAACTGGAGTCAGATAAGCTGATGCGGAGGTATGTATTGCCTGGTCTAAGATTCCTTGTGTTTCTGGATGTACATGAGCCTCATAGACCCCAGAGGCCTAACTGTGAGTTTAGCAGACCTTACTGGACATTGCCCCCCACCCCCCACACCTGTGGATAACACTTGTTCACCCAGCTAGTTTTTCTGCCATCAAGACCAACTGCACTCTGCCTGATCCTTAACTTAATGAGTTTCACTTCCTTGCTAGTCCACAAATTATTCAAACAAGCCAATTTCTTATGGGATGCACAGGACACCCTACCTTCTTATAACTCCCAAGCCTGCTTCCTATAGCCCCTGATGTTCACTATGCAAAACAAGTGGTAAAGTGGTAACAGTATATTTTTCAAAAGTAAATCCAATGAAATTTGCACATGGATTGATTAAGGAATGCTACAGAAGCAGAGTACTTAAGAATAGCTCCATGAAAAAAAAGTTCTGTGTTTTCTTATTTAACTACTGGTGCTATACAGTTGTTAATGGGTAAGGGAAAGACTGGGGCGCTCCATGTTGAGGCAGTGAATCAGGAGCTTAGATTGGAATATCCCTGACTTAAGTACTATAATAGTTTGAAATAGACCATAGACATGAAATACATCAGGTAATTTTGGAATAGAGTCATAGGAATGTTCAGGATAAAAGTGCATGTACGTGGAGAAGGGATTTGTAGGAGCCATGGAGATGAGCTGCGAAGATCCCATTTTGGATGCTGGGAGTGCGGTCAATAAACAGTCTCCATTGGATTATCCTTCCTGGTTTGCTTCAGCTGTCCTTTCTAGGCCACTTACACCCAGTGATTGAGAGAAATGGGGGTGTAAAGCCTGGACCATTTCAGCCCAATTCTGGTCCACTATGATTCTGCTTTCCTGGGGTCTGCTGAGGCTGCCATGAATCTGCACTGCAATTCTGTGCCTCCCACTGCCCAACATTACTACTCTCACTTCCTTCCACTGGTGTTGATTCCTAAAAATATTCTGCATTTCAAACGCCATCTTAATGTCTAATTTCAGAGAGCTGGACTTTCAATAAGGCCCAAGAATTGAACATTGAATTCTATTCGGTGTATAGAGATGAGGGATTTGAGGGAAAACCAGAAAAGAAAACATTAGGGGAAATAGAAGAAAACCTAGAAAGTATGGTCCTTTATAAGCTAAATGATGATGATGATTCAAAAAATTTGGACAGAAAATCTGTGTCAAAAGTTGCCAGTAGGTCCAGTGTGATGAGGAACCAGGAATGTCCACTAGATTTGCAGGACTGGTGTGACGTTCACAAGAGCAGTAACTGTGGGGAAGCAGACCAGCTCCTGAACAGTTTCCAAGGAGAATGGGAGGAGTTTCAGGAAGCATTTTGTTTTTAAGGAGAAAAAAGAGTACTTCTACATTTTGACTGCAAAGAAACAGGGAAAGATGAGACCAGAGAGAAGAGGAATGGAATCTAGTGTAAAAGTGAAAGGGTTGAATTAAAGTTTGTTAAAAAAAAGTGTCATCTGTTGTAAAGAAGGAAAGGCAGAATGTGAGCGAATAGAGAGACTTTCAGGGGAAGTGCTGAAAGCAGATCAACCACATGAAACAATTCCCACGAGATCACGGAAGGGGAAGTATTCAATGACTTTCAATCTCCTTTCTTATAGCCTCTAAGTGCTTTGCTGAAGGCTTTGTAGAAGAACATTTCCAAGCCATTAAAACTTTCCACTTCTCAGTCTGCTTCTCTGAACACTCAGAAACGTGACCATGGTGTGCTTTGTCTCTGATTACTTACTGTTAAATTACATTTTTTGTTCTGCCTTCTATCTTACCTACCTTTTCTATTCTTTCAATTTCTTATTCTGCAACTCTAGCAACAAGTTGCAAAGAGACAGGTACAATTTAGGATTTAATGTCATCCTTCATCCTCTGCCTTCCCTGCTTCTAGGCAACACTTCTTAAACGTCAGCGGATTCATTGCTTCAGATATTTATTTTGTAGAAGAGGGCTAGAAACCTTCATTTCCTTCAAGTTTTTTTCTTATATTTCACATTTGATAATGCTTACACCAACCAACATGTACAGGTCTGCGAATTGTTCTCTTATATTCCAATTTAGCCTCCAAATACTCCTTTTCATGTTTTTACTCTTTCTAATATTCTATGTGTCTTGCTTATTTGTTATGTTCATTGTATACCATGTGTGCCGTTCACCAGATGTAAACCCCACAAAGTCAGCATCCTGTCTTTTGTACACTGATGATTCCCAAAAGCCTAAAACCGTTCTAGACTCAGAGTAAATGAATAAGAAAACACATTTGTAATTTTTATGTACTTTAGAAGTAATTCTCTCTTCAAAATTTTCAAATTTACTTAGGAAGATAAATAAACTTATGTTTCCTTGTAATTTCTTAGGCACCTTGCAAATGTTTGATAGTACCTAAAGCAAAGCCTATTGTCATTGATATTTCTTTAATGGAAGAAATATTTATGGTACAAATTAAATATTTATTGATCAAAATGGTGCCATGTTCTGTGTCATATAATATTAAATAATATTTTCTCCCTTCGTTCAAACTGTTGATATTTGGCTATAAACAGATGTTGATAAAAAATTATATCTGGCAACAATTTTGATGCATTGGTAGTGACTACTTAGAAATTGTGCTGGAATAGAGCTAGGACAATTAGCTCTGCCTTCTCAGCTGTTGCAAGAGGAATGTGGCCTCGTGAGGAATATCTCTGAACTGGGTTTGTTTTCTTAACAATTCTGTTCACAAAAAAACTAGCAATTAAGGAGTGCTTAAAAGTTTGGTGTGGAACAAATACAAAAAATTCTACTGAAAATGCGATGCACTGGTAGGTACAGGTTAATAGTATGTAACTCACTGAGGAGCTGGCATCACAGATAGCTGAAGCCTAAAGCTGAAGCAGTCATGAGGAAAATCCCTAGATGCAGAAATCGCAAAGTATTAAAAACAAGACAAAATATAACCCTTAATGCCTTATCAATATGTTTTGTGATATAGAAATGAATGGATGGGAAATGAAAGGAAAAGAATATTTCACAGGAAGTCTATCCCTGAAACAAACAAAGGCTTTGAAGAGCTATGCCACTCTTTTTTTTTTTTTTAAGAATTATCATGAGGGGCTCCCAAGAGAACAGGAGAATGAATGAATGAATGACTCCTCACCTTGTGATCCACTTGCTGGTCATCTGCTTCACAAGGACTTGCACTGTCAGAATCTTTCCTTTTTCCATGGATTTAGCAGGCTGTTTGAAAGGCCCATCTCTATCTCTTGGCATATGTCTGATCCTTCAAATACTTAAGCATCTTTTGTTTCTACAAAATCTGCACTGCAAATGATTCCATGCAGTACCTCTTTCTTGATTTTTTTTTTTTTTTTTAACAAAGCTATCAATCCACTAACTGGAGGTTTTCACATTCCTCAAGTGGAAAGCTGGTCTTTTATACAAATAGTTTTAACAAAGGTAAAAGAATAACCTATCTCTGCATGAAAAGATGATTAAGGCTTAAAATGTTATTTTAACATTTGAATGTATAATTGATGAAAGCGTGTCCAGATAATTTCACATTAATTTAACATTTCAGTAATCACAGGCATATTGTGCCTGCTTCTCTAAGAACACTTATGCCTACGTAGTGTTCTTCTCTTAGTTCAGCTAATCAGGATTAACAAAGGTGAAGTGGACATTATTGTCTGTAAGTGAATTGAGTACTAATTATTGATTGAGTTTTAGACATCCTAAGAAGTTGAATATAGTTTAGATCCCGGGTGAAAATTAAGGAGCTTAAATGTTGTGGGATTATGATCTGTATACAATTTACTTTTAAACAATGTATGCTATAGAGAATTGAAGAGCAATGTAGTTTCTTCAAAACTCATTCTAATATTAATTTTTACTAACCCATTAATATAAGATCATTTTCTCATGATTTTCTTTTTGAAGTTAAGGAAAACCCTGATTAATTCAAGACTTGGCTATGGGTTTCTGTTAATCAAAGTTTTACTGCGTCTTCTTTCCAAATTCACCTTTGATGTTAATTAGAAATTTAATTTTTAATTTTCATACCTTTGTGACTATAACTATGCTCTTTAGATATTGATGTACTTCCAGTTTTTAAGACATCTCATTAAAAGATCATAAACCACAAAATATTATTTCTGACATGGGAAAATCTTAATGAAAGGAGGAAAACTCCAGGTAATATCTTATAATTATTAGTTAATAAATACTCTGGTTATAAGACAATCCTATCACAAATAAAACACTCCAAATTTAATTTTACTAGAATTTTTATACTCCATTTTCTTCTATGATTTATCAGTATAATTTTGGCTTTTGGAAATTTACTCCAAATTTTTTTTCTAAGTATCATTTTTGATGTATCTTTGAAAGGACTCATTTGAACTTTGGTTATCAAACCCTAGCTATTAATGGATTAAAAAGAACAGAAGTTATGAAGCAAATTAAATTATTCTGTTCCCTTCTTCTCCATTCATGCATGTATACTTTAAGGTCTACTTCTCCATAATCTCATGAAAAAGTAAAACTACAGACACACGGCCTAATTGATAGTGTATTTTCTGCTATAATAAACAACCTACTGGGCCCATTTACTTACTACTATATAAATAATTTTATTCTAGCCAGTGACATTGGTATAACAATGAATTCATTAGGGACAAGATAAGGGCTTTTCACTGTTCAAAGCAAAATGGACTGAAATGACACACATTCAGGTTCAAAATCAAGTCACAGCATTTCAGGCATTAGTGGTTACTGACTTGTTTTCTTCTTTGATCATGTATTCAATGTCTCTGAGACTATCATATATAAGCAAAGGATGTACATACTTAACCCATCTATTTGGTTGAGTTGCTAAAATCAATTTTTAGTCTCTCTGATTTTGAAAGTTGATGTATATGTGTATATATCTTTGTTAATGATTTAATTGATGTCTATAATAGAAAGTCTTTAAACCACTCCATTCTGTCTGTGTTCAAATTGTTAGTCATCCAAGTAAGAACAGAGAACCAAAAGAGAGATAAAGCAAAATAAAAGTTCAGTGTTCTATGTTGGCAGTTTGAAATATGGTGCCTTACATAATTGATCGGGATTTATCAGCTACTTTGAGTCACAATGAAACTGCAACACTACTCAAGTATTTGTTAAGAGGTAGATCAGCCCTGTAAGGTTTAAGCATTTGAAAACTTAAGGTCAGTGCAGGAATCACTGCATGAATAAATAAAATAAAATAAAATAAAATAAAATAAAATAAAATAAAATAAAATAAAATAAAATAATAGTTGAACAATAAGCTAGGCCCCAAATCAATGAAGAAGGGGATTTGATTTCTATTATTTTATTAATTCACTTTTAGAAGTTGAACAGGTTTGTTACAGGGTTATGTTGGACCTCTTAAAATACATCTCAATGAAAAGCATTTAGGATCACATAGGCAATTCAATAATAGAGTAGGAAGTATAGAATGTATGTTTCTGATAAATAGAACTCAACTCAGCAGCTCAGGTGTTCTCTCTCTCTCCCTTTCTCTCTTTCTCTCTCTCTGTGTACAAACACACACACACACACACACACACACACACACACATGCACATACATACATTGTATGATTTATGCATTGTTTACTAACTTGTTGCAATAAATATGCACAAATTTTTACTTAGCTGTATGAATAAAACTTTCTCCAGGGCAAAACAAAATACTAATTTACCATAACAGTATTTCTTTTGTGAAGTAAAATACAGGGTTAAAATCTGGGTATTTTAAAGAATCCTTACATTAGTATTGTGTGGCATATGCATCAGAGTATTGAGAATAAAAAGTTAGAAATGGAAAAATCTATTAGGAATGAGATTCTTAGAATTATGAAGATCAGATAAGTTATTTATAATTAAGATAATAACCAAGTAACCAAACCAACAATTGCAACAAGTTTATGGAAAAAATTATTATAACTTTGAAGCTAGCATGGAAAGAATTTCAGGAAATAATAGTCATTTCAAAAAGAAAAATGCAATATTGAGTTTAATTTCAATATGTAAAAAATTCAGGCCTTACTAAAAAATGTTCTTTGTGAAGTAATGAATAGGGGTAATTATTACTTTTATGTTAAATAATTTGTTTACTAATAAAAAAAACCCCGAGATCAGGTATAAATATTAACTTTATAGTCAAATACACCAAACCAACATTATGTCAAGTCATTCAACTGATATCTGAACAGCATCTGTGATTTTGTACAATAGGCTTCCCTATCTTGAAATGTGTCTTAATGATGACAAACTGAATTACTGGTTAAATATTTTAATCCAAAAATATGAATGCACTCAAATATCATAGTAATAATTGTTTTGGCAATTGAGTAAATTCATATAAATAGTTCCAACATGTGAGTAATATTTAGACATTCATTTATGTCTTCCTTACCATGAAAAATGATTTAGTTTACACGGGACCAAGAAAAAGACCATGTATTTTCAGTTTGACTTGATTCACATATTATTAATTGTCCTTTTAAAAGCACTCAAGGTTTTGAGCAAAACAACATTTAGTACCAGCCCAGAGCCAGTGTTCCAGCTGTATCTGCATCCTAGACAGATTGTGGGTGTGTCCATGGTGCTTAACATTCAGCTGCTCACCACAGCCCCACTGCCAAAATGAAGGGTCATCAGATACACATGGCTTCTCTGCACCATTTGCTGTAATACATGAGTAATAAACAATACCATGTTTCTATCCAATTTGAGAAAAAATACGAAATCATTTTTCCTTCCTTGGATCATGGTTATACCTGCATTGAGTTTTGACCTAAAATTTTTAATTTGAGGAAATATGAAAGAAATATGTAGTATCACGTAAGCACAGTGATAATGGTCACTAGATTAACTCATTTCTTTTTTATAAGAATTAAAGTATTAAAGTTTACTATTGATTGTTGTTTATGTTTTTTCATTTGATTCCATGATTAGTGAACTACTCTTATTCAGAAATAAATAAAAAGCAGACAGCTGTAAATTTAAGTGATTCTTTTCTTTCCAGACTTGCTTCCAAGATGTACAACTTGAATTTTTAAGCTTATGTAATATTTTCAGAAAGCGAAATTGAAGTAAACGTGCATTCTTAGCAACCCCTGGGGAATTTACTGTGACACTGGAAACTAAGTAAGAATGGAAGTATTTATCCCATTCCTGAAATTGACTCCAAGGTGTAGTACCCACACCCCACCCTCAGCTATCTGGAAGAAGTCACCTCCAATTACAAATTGTTTTCAATACTCAGGATCAATTAACATATTTTTGTACCAGGTTTGAATGTTCTGATTGAAAAATGCTCACTTTTAACTTTGAAGCAACACTTTCAGAAATATTTCTATCAGCTATGATATTTAATTTTCTTTTTTTCCCCCCAAATTACACTTAGTTGAATATAAAGGCTAGGATAAGAGTGTGCCTAGGAGAATTCAGAAAATAAAGGAATAAAAACTATTTTTTTGATATTCTTCATAAATATTTAAGAGGAAGAATGACCTTTGAAATATGGTTTTTCATAAAAGGAAGGAAATTATCATCTTCTATTATTAAATTAACATTAAAAACATTTCATAGCACCAAAAATGATTATTCAATTGGATACTCATAACATTAAGCAGAGTCATTGAAATGTGGAGTTAAATATTAAGTTTATATTCCACACTTAAAAATTAAATAGCATGCAATGATTTTGATAAATGAAGACAAGATAAAAGACAATTACTAGATTACTTGGGTGAATTTTCTTAACTGGGGACTAAGTTTCAATGTGTGATCTAACTCATTAAACGGAGGTGGCAATAGCAAAGCAACTGGAGTTTTGTTGATATCGTTATTACATTTCTGAGATAGGCTATATATTCACATGCTGCTATTTGTAAGGTGAGATGGACAATTAATAAGGAGAGACAAACTGTTATATAACATTTATTAAGCAAATCTACTTCATCAAAAAATAAGATGAAATCATGGAATTAATCTAATAAAATTATTTTACAAATGAATCATCTCAGGTTTTCAGATAAACCAATAAATAGTGCTTTTATAGAACTCTTAGAAAAATGCTATTTCACAAGTCTGTTACAATAGTCAACTTGAATTTGCTAACATGGCAAAAAATACTATTTTCTACCAGTTTACAACACACTGGTTTCTATTCCAGCCGAAGTTTCTTGGTTGCAACTGAATGTAATTGAGTGTTTGGCTCTCAGTTCACATACTGGGCTTGGCGATATGTGCGTGATCTTTTCAGTATACTTGAGATAAAGTGTAATTTTTCTGTGCTTGGATTCATTGCTTTTGGAGTAAAACGCCTGGGGTGGGGGACAGTCAGTGCATCCATTGGTTTTGAAAAAGAGTCGCAGGAAATTAAATTAAGCAGAAACATTAGTGCTCAGGGAAGTTTGTGTTTCTTAAAGCCCGTGTAAATAGCTATTTTCTTATCTTTACAGGTTGTTTTTAAAAAAAATATGCTGTTATTTAGGATATTTCAGATAAACAATTTGAGTTTGAGAATAGGTGACACTGAATTGTTTGAATTTGAATTAAATATTAACCTAAGTCCTTCTTTGGAAACCTTTTATTGAAAGACAAGGTTTGACATTCCATCCCAGAGGATGCATGTATGTATGTATGTGCTGTGTGTGTGTATGTGTTTGTGTGTGTGTGTGTGTGTGTGTGTGTGTGAGCTGTGTGTATTTAGGTCTTCTCTTGTTCAGTCATTAAAGATGACCATCTACATTTCATTCTGCGATGTCAAGATGGATCGAACAACATCACTTTCTTTGTTTCATAATATCTGCCCATTATACTTTTAAGTATGAGAACTTAAAACTTATTATAGACATTTATGATTTTAATTATTCACTGAATCTCTTTTTCAGATTCACATTCCCTTTGATCTATCTTTTTCTGAAGAAATGACATAAATATGAAAGCTAGTGATTGCTTTATTTGACTTTTGAGATGGACTGTGCTTTAGTAATCTTGAATGGTGTTTGAAATCTCATGGCACTTTTAGGTTTTCCTGGGTTAAGTTATTGTCTTAGAGAACTGAGTAAATCTATACAGCCGGAATTCATTCAGATCAGCCCTGCATTATTGCCCTCTTTTACTTTTTTCTTGGCAATTTTCTCCATTTTTGTTATACAGAACATATTTTGCTTTTGGTGGAAACTACTCGTGGAGGTTTACTTCTCCTATCAAATTGCTGGATAAAAATGGTTATCATCCCATTCTCCTGTGGAAATTGCCTGCCATTTAGTTCTCATTCTCTATCTGTTACATTTTTAGCTTGCAGGTGATGACCAACAAAAGGCAAAAGATCCTCTTTTTCTCCTTGCTGTTTATTTCTGTCAACACAAGGAAACCACTACAGCCTAACATCCTGATGTCTATTTCTGCCACACCTGTTCATGTTCTCCTCAGTGACATGTTTCTCTTTCTGGATAGTGCTTTTCTTACTACTCACAAGTAGGTAAAAAGGCTCAATTCCACTCACATTGGAGCTTACAGTACCTTACCCTAAAGTCAGTGCGGCTGTTGAATTCATTGCAAATCTCAATGACATGAACAATGATTACCCACTGTTTTCACTTTTTTTTACTTTATACAGCTCCATTTCACCTGGAGTTCATATTTCTTTAAATTATTACTGAGTATGGTTTCTAAGACAAATATCATATCTTATTTTTCTTTAAATTTCTTGTACTGCTTAAGCCTAAAATACACAGTCCTTAAATTATTCTCAACTAAATTATTGATTGGAACAAAACAGTGAATGGTTAAGAGTTTTCTATACTGCCTTGTATTTCCTGACCCCATGGAAACTCAATGGTCATATAGATAATCACTACAATTTTTACAATATGAAGTGGGAAGATAAATATCATTCTATATCATGCCTTTATTTTAACTCTTTACCTATGATACTATTCTGACATAAGTTAATTTTCACCCTCATCTACAAGAGGATCAGGAAAGGAATATGAATATCCAGAGTTCAATTTCTTTTTTACTACAGATATGATACACATGTAGTCTTGAAGCCAGACAAGAACAGGAACAGAGAAGACCTAATGTGAAGTACAAAATAAATGTTTATTCTGACACAAGCAGACTTTGATTCTTTGACAAATGCATAGGTCTGTATGAAAACTTTCACATTTGTGTTATGATTGAATTTAGTTAATAGGTTTGGCCCACCTTGACCTGCTGGTCAGTACAAGGAATCAGGTTCATCTTTTTTATGTGAGTTAGTCAACACTTCCTCTTGATATGTTAGTTCTTTTCTCAGTAATGGACAAGCTCAGGAAAATATAGTATTTACTAAATTTTCTGTTGGAGAGGTGAAGTAATTTCAACTTCATAACTGATTAGATAGGCAGTCTTTCTTGGTCCTGTGAAGTAGCCCTTAGGTTTTCCCGCTTAGATTACTTTGTTCAATTAAGTAAAGTAATTTGTATGAGAGTTACTCATGCAAGTAGAAGACCTCTTCCTTTAATTCTTTGCCCTATCATTCTTTTTATTATTTTATTTTTTGTTTTTATTCTTTCTGCATTTCTTTTCATGCAAGCTTTCCTTCCTTTTCTTTCTTCTTTCTTTCCATTCCTTCTCTTCCTTTTCTTTATAGATTTTAATGTATGTGGACTGCTTTTTTATTATAGTATATATGCCTAGAGATGCATAAAATTTTAATATATTTTTTCAATTTGTGGAGAATGAAATAATGACCATGTTTACCACAAAATAGGCAATAAACTCTTAATTTCAATTGTTTTAATGAAGAAAATTTTTTAAAAATGAAGGTCAAATATAAATTCTGTAGGCAAATTATACTTATATTTTTTATTTTCTAAAGATGTTACATAGAAACAAGTGTGCTCAAGTGTATAATGAAATTGGTCACAGGATTAATACTTCTCTCAAATTGCAAATAACAAATCTAGTCAATAAGTTCTAATTATTATGATTACAGTGGATTAAATCTAAGAGAACTGTAATTATATCATGGGTGCAATGGAGGCTTTCATAGTAGCACAGCATTTCAGCATTTTTATTAGGATTCATTCAGTAATCCTCCAGCTGCAATATGCATCCACCTATGAAATGTAGTGCTTCTTTCCTAATGCAGATTAATTAGAATGGGAGTTAAAAAGTAATTTAAAAAATTTTAAAATTGTACCATTATATCTATGAGTTATCAACAATTATTCAGACTAACAAGTTGCCAAATTAAAATTCTTAATATGTTTTGGAAGGATGTGTGTGTGTGTGGGGGGGGCAGATGTTGATATTGCAAGAAGAAACTTTGAGAAGACAGACCTTGGGAGAAGAAATAGGGAAATGAAGTTTCAGATTTTAGGTGAGGATACTGGATTAGGTAACAATCTTGTTTCACACTGAGTATCTTTTTCAAGTGTTTCTTAACACTTTTATTGGTGCATTGTAATTATAAATACTATGGGAACTCATTGTGATATATTCATTCATGCATATAACATGGTTTAATCAATTCCATTTCCTTGTACCTTCCCTTTTTCCTTCCCTTCTTCCTCCCCTTGATAGCCTTCTTCGACTTTACTGGTCTCCATTTTCCATTTTATTTTTTATAAGTTCGTTTTTCTTTTTTCTTTCTAGTGTCTACATATGAGAGAAAACATATGACGACTCCTCATTTTCTGAAACTGGCTTATCTCACTTAATGTGATGTTCTCCAGTTCCATCTATTTTCTTGCAAATGATGTCATTTCAATCTTCTTTATGACTGAATGAAACTTTGTTGTGTGTGTAAATATATACCACATTTTCTTTATTCATTCTTCAGTTGATTAACACCTCGGTTGTCCATAACTTGGCTATGTGTATTGTGATGCTATGGGTATGCATGTATCACTACAGAATGCGGACTCTAATTTTTTGAATAAGTGTTGATGAGTGGTATAGCTGGGTCATGTGAGGAACATCCATACTGATTCCATAGTTGCTGTACTAGTAAACAATCCCCCCAATAGTGTGCCAGCATTTATTATTATTTGTATTCTTATAGTTTTGATTTGTATTTCCCTCATTTCTAAAAACACTGAGCATTTTTTCAATTATTTGTTGGTCATTTGCATTTCCTATTTTGAGAAAGCTCTGCTTAGTTCATATGATCATTTATTTACTATGTTATTTGTGTTTTTTTGTTTGGGGGACTGAACTCAGGGGCACTCAACCACTGAGCCAATCCCCAGCCCTATTTCATATTTTACTTAGAAACAGGGTCTCACTGAGTTGCTTAGCATCTTGCTTTTGCTGAGGCTTCCTTTGAATTTGCGATCTTCCTGCTTCAGCTTCCAGAGCCACTGGAATTACAGGTGTGTGCCATCAGGCCCAGCCATGGTGGTTTTTTGAGTTCTTTATACTTTCTAGATATTATTCCTCTGTCAGAAGAGTAGGTGGCAATAATTTTCTCTCATCATGTAGGCTCTCTTCACACTCTTGTTTCCTTTATAATCTTTATAATTTTGTGTGAGATGAGTCTTGGGGTCCAGTCTCTCTTCCCTTTGGGAGTACTATTATGAAGTGCTTAGTGTAAAGTAGTGTGTGAACATAATTAAAAGGAAAATGTCAGTTATTTGAAATGGAGAACAGATTCTTCATTTCCATTGCTTCAAATTTCCACAGAAGCATGGACTTCACAGGAATAAAACAAACAATAACAAAATCAACAAACAAACAAACAAAAACATTGTTACTAGAATTAGAGCATATCTGAATCTTCTCATGGATTTGATAAATAAGGAAAAATGAAACAAAGGCTTACATAACTTGTCAAAGTTGATTAAAACCATATTTTTATTTTCATGTAGGAACTTGGGTACAATTTGAATTATCTTCGACTTTAAAATTATACGATACTTGATAGTTTAGTTTAACCTACTTTAACACAATTGGTGTTTTAGATTTTTGTGAGTCTTCATCTGATATTTTAAAAATCAATATATTAGTTATTCCTTTCTCTATTTTTACTGTTAATGCAATTCAAGGAAACTATCAACATTAGCAAAAACAAAAGTGTAATGGACAGTCTGGCTGCCTTGGATGCACCTCTTTAATTAGGTATGCCCTCTGTGGGTTCAGTTGTCAACTAAAAAAGATCATAATCTTGCCCCTTTGAATGAAATATAGTTAGATTTCACCTGATTAAAACATATCCTTATATTTGATTAATGTTCATGATTATTTGGGGGGATTTTATTCTTCTTATTCTCATACTTTCCCCCCACCAACTGTGTTTGACACATTTGTTGATCCTTGGCAATCCTAATTCTGAAAAATTCTACCTGTTTCTGTCAAACAATTTACCAAATCTATCTCTGGACTCTTGGACTATACCTTGGCACTGGCTAATATAATGTAGACTCAAGTGTGTTTTCTTCCTTACTTATATGAAGATGGTAAATATTAGTTATATTTCACAAAAGTGATTTTGAAACAAAGATGCTAGAATCTCTCTAGAGTGAAAAAATGTTAATTTTGATGTTTGGACAGAGCTATCCAGTTGAAAGATAACAGATACCAAAGCAAATTGTGAAAAAGATGAGACTTAAATACTGGAAAGGACTACCTGAGAAAAAAATATTCATTGACTTTTAACAAGCAAGGCATCCAAAACTAAGTATCATTTGAATGAGCAAAATAAATTGTCAGAAATAATAGATGGGGCATTCATGAGCAAATTTCTTGAGAGCTTTTGTTTAATATTTCTTAGTCTTTAATAAGATCCAGACTATTATGCCAGATAGTATTATATACTTTTACTAAAATGTTTTCCATATTAAGGTTTTTGATATTGTTGTACTGGAGATCAAACCCAGGGACTCACCTCACACACACTAGACAAGTGTTCTTCCACAGAACTGCACCCTTAGCCCCTATATAATGCTTTTAAAGTGGCTAATATGCAAGAAAAGAATGTCTAGATTCCATCTGAGCAGAAGGGTAAGAGTTCAAATACTCTGTCTTCACAAAATTGAGAAAAAGACTTTAAAACTAGAAACAATATTTGCTATTATGCTATGGCAATATATCAATGTAGAAGTGATTTGCTCAACATATTTTTTAAAAAAACCCTTATATGAAAATAGCCAGTTCTTATCTTAATGGAAATGTTAAAATACATGACCTGAAATTCTCCTAATTACCATTTTTCTATTTATTATGGTTAAAAAAATAGTACTTTGTGATCATCACTAATTATCTAAGTCTATTTCAAATGAAAATGAGAGTCAAAACTTCCTTTCATAAGTTACTCAAATATTTACTGTGCCTTGTAATACTTGCAATGCTAGTTCTTCTAATTTGTCTTTATGATTTAACAAGGTGCTTAATATTTTGTATTTTTAAAATTAATTTTTATAGAAACAAATAATACACATTTAAGACAAAGCAAGATATATATATATATGTATATAATTAAATTATAGAAAATGGACAATTGAAATAGGGGACTGTTTTTCAGACTCTTCATTTTTATTTTCTTCTTTTGCTCCCTAACATCCTGACATATACACTGGGCCTTCAGTCAATGAGGCTTACAGGGGATTTCTTAGATGAAAAAGAGATCTGTGCATTAGCTTTAATTTTATCTCTAGTGCTCACTGATCCCCAGAACAAATATTAACTCCTCTGGAGAAGCCAACCATATGAAAAGAAAGCCCTTGTAAATTATATTATGTACTCACACAATTTTTAATAAGGCTGTATGAAAAATTAGAAACCATCACATTAGAGAATGATAGACATATTTAGACTAGTCAGCTGGAGAGAATTTTTCATTTTATGATTGTAGTGGTTGTTCTTATTTTATGCAAATCATAAATTTGCATAAAATCATATGCAAAATTTAAATTTGATGCAAACATAACATGTGCAGGACAACATGGATTATGCGTAAAAATTTCTGCTGTAACTGTTTTCTGTCATTAAACAAAACAATATAAGACAATTTCATTGGACTTCCATCTTCATGGGATATAAATATTTAGGGCAAATGTTCACACACATAAATACAGAGAGAGAGATTGATATTAAAAATGTATTTTTGTATTCAATTTCAGACAAAATTTGTACTATTTTATTTTAAAATTGATACATGTACTAGATAAAAATGTTTGAGCTTTCTGATTTTTTGCAGCATTATTCCTTGACTTTTTATGTCATTGACTCTGATAAAACCAATATTGAAAAGAATGAGATAAGAATGAAAGAGCTAAAGAATATTTCCATTCACTATCAAGTTTTCAGAAGTGGTCAGATATTTTACATTTATTTTCAATTACCAGCAGTGGGCAGATATTTTAATAATGAATGCTATTTATTTATTATCTCAAAATGTTTTTTGAAATAATCCTTTCTCAAGAGAGTTCATCCTGTAGTTAAGAATATGAGAAGATTATTGCCATACAACATCTTAGGTTCATGGACTTGGCAGTGGACTTGGAGAACTAAGGACATCATGCAAAGTGAAATAAGTCACACTCAGAGCAGCAAGAGTCAAATGTTTTCCCTCATATGCAAAAACTAGACCAAAATAAGAAGAAAAAAATAAGCAGGGGTATTATAGTCAGTTTTTTCTTTGATTGACCAAAAGATCTCACAAGAAAACTTCGAGAGAAGGAAAAGCTTATTAGGTGCTCATGGTTTCAGAGCAACATATGGCTAACTCCATTGTTCTAGACCCAAGATAAGGTAGAGCATCACCAGAGAAGACCCTGGTGGAGGAAAGTAGCTCAGCACATGGCCACCATGAAGAAGACAGAGGTACAGGGCACACCAGTAACAAAATATATACCTCAAAGACATACTTCCAATGACCCACCTCCTGGAGTCACTCTACCTGCCTACAGTTACCATTCAGTTAATCCCTATTAGCACTGAGTAGGTTAAGATTCTCATAACCCATTCATTTCACCTCTAAACTTTCTTGCATTGTCTCACACATGAGCAATTGTGGGATACCTAATATCTAAAGCATAGCAGGGGTATCCCATGAAAATAGAAGGGAGATCAGTGGAGTAGAGGAAGGGTTTGATGGGAGGGAGGAGAGATGGAAAAATGAAGGACCTGTAGAGTGAAAATGACCAAGTTGTGCTATGTACATGTATGAATATATCACAATGTTAAATGTATGTATATGTATAAAACACCAATTAAAAACTCTAAATAAATAGAAGGAAGACCAGTAGAGTAAAAAAAAAAAAAAATGTGAGCCAGAGGATGGAGAAAGGGAGGAAAAAAGTAAATAGTGGAAACTGAAATGGAACAAATTGTATTCCATGCATGTATGATGATATCAAAATAAACTCCACTATTATGTATAAAGCAATAAAAAAAAACCCATTTTTTAAAAACCTTGTTTGTTCATTGCTGCCATGAGGAGAAGACTACATGGACATACAGCAGCTCATTGATAGGTAGAGAAAGCATCTGGAAGTCTCATTGAAATGTTCACTTTCACTTTGGATGTTTTGACATTTTGTAGACACTTCTACTTTCAGTATATTCAGCACAGCTGTGGTTTATTTTCTATAATCTCTAGAGATTTCTCGAGAGTATATTGAATTGTGTGGAATACTGATTTTAATCCCTATTGCTTATTTAATATTAAATTTGACCAACATCAAACAGAAGATTCATATTAAGCCAGAAGAAAATGGATTAAGTTTATTTTTTTATTAACAAGAGAGAATAATCTGATGGGTCTCTCTGAGACCTCAACAGGAAGTAAAAGCATCGTGTTTCTAAACAGTTTGAGTAAAAAGGAATTTCACGTGTTCTAATTTGGAATGCAAGTATACTATTTGGTCACTGGATGATTCAGGTTTTAGAAAAATGTAATTTCTGTTGTTTCCAAAATTTTTCTTTAATATCTCTATGTTTACTGTGGTTTTTACAAGTAATTTATACAAATCATTAAGAATAGAAAATTGATGATCAATATAATTTTATAATAAAACATTTACTGAATATTTGCCCTGAGCCAGGCATTGTTTCAGATGCTATATCTCACAACTCATTTAATTTTCAAAACAACACTACCACTACCAAGAAAGAAATAAACATATTTACAAATGAAGAAACTGAGGGGTGTATGAGTTAGTATTAATTTCAATGTCACATAGCTAGTTTGTGAATGAACTAAACAAAATCCAGGTAGTCTGATTTCTGAAGCTGAAATTCCTAACCATATTGGTTCTAATTAGTCTCATGAAAGTAATTCTGTTTTCTCAATATATTACTTTATGTTGCAATCTTCATTTTTGCTAAATCTAACATTGCATTAACAGCATCCCAGAGAATTTTAAGACTGGTGCAAACTGCAATACATATGGGAACAAAAACAAAATCAACCTAAAGATAAAATATTAGAATACAGAAATGCATATGCCTAAATCTAATCTGCTAAATATTTGTTCAGTGATCTATTTTAGTTTATCTTTGCGGTTTGAAAAAATGATTATTAAATAATTTGTTGTTCAAGGCATTAAACAGCACATTGTTTCTCAAAGCCCATGTGGAGCATATGTGGAAAAATCTTTAAAGATTCTCCATACTTAGACTGACATTTGCATCAATTTATTAAAAAGAATCTGTTGTTAAATGAATGATTATGTTTCAGCTAGTTATAATGATTATAATTCAATGTAATATTTTCACTGAAATCCTCATTTTTCCACTTCTTGATCTATCACTATCATCTGTGATTATATACATCATTTAAAATTTTGCTCCATGTTCTACATAAACATTAATCTTAATTTTTATTGTTCTGCAATTCACAATATGGTAGACATTAAATTATATTTGTTCATTTTGATAAATATTTTGATACTATTTGTCTTATGTTAAGTGCAAGCCTACCTTTTCATAACCAATTTCTAGCATTCAATTACCATAATTCTCCTTTTAAATTGACTCTTGATTGTAAAAGACATCAAAAGTTAAGAAATACCTCGTTGAAACTGGATCATGTCTTACCCGTCTTCTCACTGAGGACTTAACTTGCTACATACATTTATGAATTGGATGGCCTTCCAACTATAGTTAAGGTACCTATATTTCGGTACCTATATTTAGGTACCTATATTTAGGTATTTTCCCAAAAAAGAACAGTGCTATATTCAGTACCCAATTAAGCAGAGAAGAACAAAACTCATTCTTTGGTTACTGTTCTATAAAATGAATTTTTAAATAGACTTGGTATAAAATACATTAGTGCAAATAGATAAACATAAAGAAATTATGTGAAGCAAGATATGAAGAAATAGAAATTCCTGGCATTTTCAGATTTAGTAATATGAAACTGTGTACTTAAACTGTTTTCTACTTTCTATGTTCTAAGCCTACCAATAGCTCATTTAATTACTCATGCTAGACAATGTGTATTTTAGTTTCTGTTCCTAATTCTTTCATGTTTATGACAATAAACAGGGTAAAATTGAGTTAAACTTTGTTCTTTTACTTTTGTTAGGATTTTTATTTTGAACTATGCTCAGTCCAGAGGAATGATTGTAAATATAAGAAAAAAAATTCCTTCTTTTGGCTTTATGTAGACCTCTATTTACCTTCCAAATTTTAAAAAAATATTCTGCGGCTGGGGATATAACTTAGTTGGTAGAGTGTTTGCTTCACAAGCACAAGGCCCTGGGTTCAATCCCCAGCACTGAAAAAAAAAAAAAAATCCAGTAAAAAAAATTCTGGTCTGAAAATTTTTCCCATTGGAAAGACTCTGATCTGTGTGCATGATGCTTTATCCCCCATCTGTGTTTCACTCCTGTTAGCGTTCAGATCAGCAAGATAAGCTTTTCCAGCAATTCTGTTACCTGTGGCACCCAAACTATGAGAAATGGTCTGCTCCAAAGCTGAGGCCTTACTCTCCACTCTTCTATTTTTGTATTGTACATATATTAAAAATGATTGCAACAGTATTACTGCAAGTACTTCATTTGATTTCACCATTTGATTTGGGACAATATTTGCCATATTGAGTTAATTTAGTAAAAGCCGTGTTACTGATTGCCTGTCAATGAAGATTGGTAGAATCTGTAATTTGGACATACCGTACCCTTTTTAGTTCTAGTAGCACACTATTAGTTGTTTAGCAATATGTCCATGTGTCAGGTTGAACATGAAAGTAATTGTGGAGCAAAAAAAGACTAAAAGGAAAAGGGAGGTTAATAGTTGGTTTGTGCCCTGGCAAATTCTCCTGATTGATAGAATTCGATTGCTATGCTTTCTAGACAGGATAATCTTAATTAATAGCATTTATTTTAATTCTCTATAGAAGTCTATAACTCACAGGAAAAAAAAAACTGACATAAATTAACCAAACACAATTTGAACCATATTCCTGAGTGTGGTTATCATTGAGAGCAGTTTTCCTGCCACTAGGGGGCAATTTTATATTAGACATTTTAGAGTCTTCACTCCCAATAAGGAAACTCATAGATGCCAGCCTTGAATTATTGACAAAGTGAATTTTGAAGGTGTAAAATCTGATGTCTGAAATCAACGTCAGCCTTAAATCTTTTCAGTAATAGGCAAGCCTTTAGAATCATCAGAGATGGGAAAGCTGGCACCTGTTGAAACTTTCTAGAATGAGATTGTTTTCTAAGAGGCAGAAGATAATTTTGTCAGGGAGAGAAGTGGACTTAATCATAGAAAAGTATTTTGAGGATGGCTGTGTTTGACTTACGTTGAGCTGTGCTTTAATTTTAGAAGCCTGTAATATGGAGTCAAGAAAAGGCCTAAAGAAATATTTCGGGTAATACGTTTTTTTTATAGGTGATAACACAAGTTGATCCACTTGTTTGAACCTAAAATCTTATTTTTTTTTTTTTTTTTATGAAACTGTGTTTTGAACAATAACAATATCTCAGCAGGCTTCATGCAATTTTTACAAAAGGAAAGAAGTTTCATGATTTTAAACTTTGTTTTATTATGAATCAAGGTACTTTCAAAAACCCCAGGAGTGTGTTCAAGCCTGCATCTGTGTTTGCGTGGTGTTTAGTAACAGCAGGCCTGTGGTGTCTTCCTTACATTGAAAGCTCAGCTTCTCAAGGCCATTGTTTATCTCAGCTAAGCCTTAAAAGGGCCTGTTTATCCTTGAGATTATAGAATCTCACCACTATTATCAAAATCTCATTATCAATTGCCTAATTCCTCATTTCATGGCTACACAGCTTCTAAAGAATCAAGAATCTTTCTTTATGGGAAGAAAAAGACAGAAGATTCTCCTGCAACATGAACTCACACACAAACATACACACAGATCCACACAAGTCCAAGGGAAAGAAAGTTACATGCTTACAAATCCCATGTGCTCTCACTTCCAACACAATAAGATAATTGTAGCCAATTTTCTTCATTTTAAGTGGAAAGCCAAGATCAAATTAACTCATTTTCAATTACTTTTGTTTTGATGTAATTATCTCTTTTTTTGTAGCCATCCAAAAATTTGTTCTCTCTTAATTCAAAAACAATGGCATGTGAAAGTAGTACAGTTTCACAGTTTTTATTCTTTATATATAAACAAGCAAAATTGATAGTAAAAATAATTTTTTCCAGTAATTTATTTTAATTTAAGTGTTATTGTTGCTAAAAATGGATTGATTGATTATAGGCGAATTTTGATAGGCTGATAGATTATTGTATTATTTTTTACAGGAAATATTTATGTTTAAATATTTATGATTAAATTTTGTTTATTTAGGTTTACATTTTAAAGAACCTTATAATTAAAATTTCCTTATACTAGAAATTCACAATCTGGGATCTTTGGTTGACATTTGTTCATCAGTTTTTTAGAGAGCGTTTGCCTTGGATTGTTGGAGATTGGAGAATCTGTCAATTACTTTTGCTGGCAACAGAGTTACTTCTAGATATATCTATGCAGCTTCATTTGGCTCTTCTGAATGAAGTGTCTGCCTAAGAGTGGAGAACAAAATATATATAAAATGCTGATCATTATTATTATTTTGAAAGGAACATTCATAAATGCTCTTTTGAAAATGTTCCTTTTGAAAATTCCTAAATAAATGAAAATATCAAAGGAGAATTGATAGTCATAATTTAGTTTGGAAACTATATGCCTGTGAATACCAACTTCTTTCATGTATGTATAGGTAATGATAATATGTTTTACCAAATATCATACTGTATACATATAATTGTATTATGTCATCAAAATAATGTAAAAAATTAAAATGGCACTTTAAATCACTATAGACTATAATTCACTAGACTATAGCATAATTATTTGTAAAGTACCAAAAGATTATTATTAAGGTTAAATACAAATAACACATGTGTGCAAGGACTTTATCAATCAAAGCACTGTGTGATTTTATCATTAAACTCCATGAAGTTAAAAGCATGCATAATTCATTTGTATGTGCCCAGAATCCAATATAAGGCATGGCATAAACTCCATATCCAGAAAGTATTGATATAAATAATACTGTAAGTATTTTAATGAAGAACTTATCAATTCTCAGAGATATATGCAGTAATGTTTAAAAATGAAGCCTAGAATTGGACTTTCCAAAAGTGAACTCAAGTTTGTGAATTTGAAGTCATGTGAGATTTAGTAGGTATATAAAAAAAATAAACACCTTACATTTCCACTGGCATCATTCAAAAGCCTAGAATCTAGTTTAAGGTCTTAGTAAAGACATTTTTACTGCTTAGATATAGTTAAGAAATAGAGGTATGGAGGTTAGTGGTAATGATTTTCTAAGAAAATGGATACTCACAAAATGCTGCCAAGTATTGATTTATTACAGATATAAAGACCACAGTCTACTTTTGAAGAAGTGGGCTGTGAAAATATTTGTCCTTTCTTATGCTATTGTCCGGTACCTCCTAAACGTCACTTAGGTAAGAACAGTACAGATGCTTCTCTTGGGGGATCATTTATGCTCACCAGATGTTTGTCCATATGATTACTTTTTAACAGTTATGAAAAGAAAAACATGGCACTTAAAACATATACATAAATCAGAGGAAAAAAATCAATTCAGGAGGAAAGATGAAATTCCACATAAATTGCAGCTTTAATTATTACAAATGCTAGTTGCAGTAAGCTATCGTGTAAAGGAACATTATTACACTTTTGGGAAGATATCTGGAATAAACTATAACCTAATCCCTTGGTACTCTAGAAGACATGACCACAGCCATGCTGGTAATCTGAACAAGTGGGTTGAGTGTTTCTTTCATGGACATTTGCAGTTGTACTTAAACCATGTTGTGAGGATTTTCCCTCCTATCTCTCCTCAGTTATAATTATGATTTATTTGTTAGTTTAGAAGTAGATTTAACTTCACCAATTTAGCAAAGACAATTTAGAATTCTTTAAATTTGAGCTCAATGTACTAATTTTAATAGTTGATTCTAGAATCCTGCAGCATACATTGCATTCTATAGGCCACAGTCTGTTGTTTATAAAAATATTGGCAACACAAGTTTATGACTAAAAAAATTAATAGTTTTAAGAATTCTCTGCCAATAATGTTCTTCTGGGAAAAAAACTTCAATTGGATTGTTTTAAACCCAGATATTGTTTCAAATTCAACAAGGCAAGTAAAATGAAAGAACAGTCTTTTCTGAACTTTTATAGGACCCATGTTTTCTAAGAGAAGGAAAGATTTTGGATTCAAAAGAGACACCATCTGGCTTCAAGTGCAGCCTCTAGGCTGGTTCAGACCTGGTACACAGTAGGATTTGAGAACAACTGCAAAGTTATTTCAAGATTTAGAAGATCTTACTGGAGGACATATTAGATAATAGGATATGAATATAGCAAAAATCAACAATAATTAAGGAAGAGGGAAAATTAAATATAAAATTTATGATGGATGTCCACATAATGAATGAGGAAGAAAATAAGCCAGCAACAGGGCAGAGAGTGCAGGGTTGGTGGTTAAGTCTTTGTTTTGGGTAAAGGAGAATTTCAAAGAAGCCTCCTGGAGATCTGGAGGTGGTTAGCCATGAATCCAATCTACATCTGAGGAAAGAGCATTTATTCAAAGTAGAGGCTCCAATGCAGGACTTCCTCTCACATACTCCTGGAGCATTATTGCAGCTACCATGGAGCACACTGGGGAGGTATCTTAGGCAGTGTTTTTGTTGCTGTGACCTAAGGACCTGATGAGAGCAATGTAGAGGAGGAAAAGCCTATTTTGGTTCATGATTTAAGAGGTTGAGTTCACGGAGTTCATGGTTGGTCAACTCCTTAGCTTGGAGCCCAAGATGAGGCACAACATCAAGGTGGCAGGGCCTGGTACAAGGAAGCAGATCAGGACATAGTAACCAGAAAGCAGAGTCTCACTTGCATTGTTCATAGAGACATGCTTCCCGTGAACTGCTTCCTCCAATCACACCCAACCTGCCTGCAGTTACCACCCAGTTAATCCACATCAGAGGATCAATCCACTGATTAGGTCACACTGCTCATAATCCAATCATTTGATCTCTGAGTATTGTTGCATTGTTTCACACATCAGCTTTTTGGGGGTGCCTCATGTCCAAACCATAACATGAGGTAACAGAAACAATGATTAAGTTTGAGTGATTGTAAAGATTGGACTATCTGAGCCTTTATTTGCCACCGCAGGCAATTAGGTTTCTACTCAAAATGTAAAGAGAAGTCATTTGATTGGTTTTTAGAAAAAAAGTGGCATGATTTGACGTAAGCTTAATTTTTCTTGATTCTAGGGGAACAGTGGTGAAATCATGGAGACCGATAGGGAAATTATTGTAATAATGCAGGCTTAGACCAGGGTGACCGAGGGAAGGTATAGTGAGGTGGTTGACATACATGCATTTGGAAAATTGAACTCTTTCCACAGATGAAATGTTGAGGTTAAGAGAGAGAAGTAAGACACAAGTGGAAACATTTTGTTCTCAGAAATAGGAAGCATAGAGTGACTGTTCCTGAAGTGGGGGCAAGGGGCACCGGAAATAAGAGTGATTTGGGGAAAAGTTTAGGAACTCAGTTTGGGGTGTTAAATTTAAGATTTATATTAACCATTCAGGTGAAGATGTTAATCTTGAGTTGAGGAAAGAACTGGAGCATGACATACATTTAGAAATGAACAGCATATAGATTGTATTTCAATCTATGAAACTGGAAATGAACTAAGGACGAAGTGAGTACTGAAGAGATCCAAGGACTGAAATTGAAATTGCTGCAAAATTTTTGCACAAGAAAGATACAATGAGGCCAGCAAAAGGAACTGAGAAGGAAATAGCAGGCAAAGCAGGAGCAGTTCTGGATGTGTTCTGGATGCCAAGGGAAAAAAATATTTCCTCTTCCCTCAGTTATTCCCACACTGGCTCTCAGATATGCTGCTCTGTCCACCATGGTAACGTGAGATTCTTCATTTAGAAACCTCAGGAAGATTCACAATACTGAGTAGAGAAGAAGAGGTTTCACAGTTACTCTCAGATGTAACATTTCTTTTTACAGTAATCTCAAGTCCTTTTCTTGAAACACTATCAATTATATTTCAAATGACAAATTGATTTTGGGGATTTGTATGATCAGAACTGCAGCTTTTATGAATTTTTACTGTCATAACACCTTTCATAAACCAGAAATAATAGATTTGAATCTATGTTCTTTATTCTCAAATAATTTAAAAAAAAAAGATATAAGCTATTGCTGAACATAGAAAACTTTTGAATAATTGCATATGTAGCTTCTCAGCCTTTCAGTTAAAATCAAGTGAGTGAACATCTGCTCACCCTTGCTAACCTGAACAAATAATAAAGGTGCTTTGTTTGATGTGGAGATATTCAGATAAGAGACATCTACAAGGTTCTAGTTCTTGAATAGGAATATGAATTTTAAACTAGATCAAAACGCCAAGTCACATGCTAAAAGCATGTGTAATAATGTCAGTGTGATTTGTATGGGTATCTGCAGGTGGACTAGGTATCTGCCTAAGAGTTACACTGAGATTGTGATGGTGAGACAGGCGACAGAGGGGGCAGTAGAGAAAGTACTTCTATAGGTGACATGTTCACATTAGAGGTTGAGACTAAATCAGATATTGAGAAAGGGAGAGAGCATATTTCTGAAATAAAGCAATTTAAAGATAAAATAAAGCACCATGTACAGTGAAGGTGGAAACATCCATGATCTTCCTCAGGCAGTACTTTGTGGTTCTCTCCATGGCCTCCAGTGTTCAGGCTTCTCGCAGCCCATAACACATGATCTGAATTTTGGGTGACTGCTTTTTTCCCCCCTGCCTTCCTTGACGGACAGCAAGGAAAGTAAGGACCAAGTTTTAAATATTTATATTCCTGACATTTATATTTCTTGGCATATAAATTACTCATCATTGAAAAAATGAAAAAATTTTCATTTAAAATTATAGCATTTAATATTTCATAACATCTCAGATTTGGGTGACAACTATGTCCCTTTTTCTAAGGAAGACCAAATTTATGCCCTTTTTGGTATAAATCTTCAATGTCTTTTTTTGTTTTTTGTTTTATTTTGTTTATGGTACGTGGGATTGAACTCAGGGGCACTCAGCCACTGAGTCACATCCCCAGTCCTATTTTGTATTTTATTTACAGATGGATCTCACTGAGTTGCTTAGTGCCTCACCATTGCCGAGGCCGGCTTTGAATTTGCCATCCTCCTGCCTTAGCCTCCTGAGTCCCTGGGATTTTAGGTGTGTGCCACTGTGCCCAGCTTTCAAAACTCTCCTCATTTAAATAACAAGTTACATCATCATTAAATCTAAGGGAAAAAAGGTTATGATAGAAATACATCAAATAGTAGCAAATTTGATAGATACCAGAAAAAATTCTCAGGCAAATATTTTTAAAATTGTTTAAAAAATTGACCACAGTTTATATAGATTATCATGAAAAACCTAGAGTTCTTAAAGGGCAAGTCAATCTAATAAGCAATATCAATGTATCTCTGATTATGAAAAGCCAGATCTTGGGCAAAGGAGATTAGAAGGGCAAAACTCCCAACAAGTTCTAACCCATGAGATTTTGTTTGATTTGGAATTTGCTCATACAGTCTTGGAACAACATCACCTTCAAAATGAAGCTGTTACTGAAGGTTATCCAAATAAAATTCCTACTCAAAGACAAATTTTCAAAGCATTATATATTTATATTACTTAGGGAAAAGTTGATTATATTACTTAGTGAACTTAGTATATATATATATGTGTGTGTGTGTGTGTGTAGATATAAGTATATACATATATAAGTCATAAAGAATATGAAAAAGATTATTACTTTTAAAGATTAATAAGACATATTCAAGGGACATAATACATTTAAAAAAATGTTTAGAGTCTTTATCCAAGATTGAAAATCAAATAGATGATGCATTATTTTTATTCTTTTTGGTATAGCAACTTGGAAATTTTTATCAAAATAATCAATATTTGTTCTTGCTGATTCAGTAATTTCTCTCATGGAAATGTTTTGGGAAATACAGATTATATATACATATACATCTATTACAGTCTTATAAATAATAGGAAAAACTTCGATCGAACTATTCAACTATAACTAAATGGTTAAGACATATAATGGAATATTTATCAGTTAAAAAAAGTAACATCTTGAAATATCATTTAGCACAATGTGGATATGTTCACCACATATTACAACCCAATCATGTGTATTACTGTTTTCCCTGCAATAGGTAGTTTGTTTTAGCTTTTTGGGGAAAGTGGGGGCTCCATCTTAAGTCTCTGCCATTAATGGCTTTTCCATTAATGGCTACTTGGCATCTTACCCAATTCCCAGGTGTTAGCTGTTCTTTATGGGATGATCTTCATTCCACTGCCTGGAAACTCTAACATCTGATTCTTTGTTGAAGTTACCACTAAAAAAAGAATGCTAGGGTGAGATTATGGTAACTTTAATTTAAAATCATTATATCACATTGTCATATGCCTTTAATTATTTTATTTATTTATTTTTATCTGGTAGTGGAGACTAAACCCAGCTGTGCTCTACCACTGAGCTATTTCTCTCACCTTTTCTAAGAATACTGAGACAGGATCTCACTAAATTTCTAAGGTCTAAGTTGCTGAGGCTCTTATCATCCTTTTGCCTCAACCTCCCAAATCTCTGGGATTGTAGATGTACACCACCATGCGTATTATTTTTTGCAATATATTAATTATATCATTTTAATTTTGAGTTAAATTCCATTTTAAAAAATGTATAATAAACCTAATATACTTGAATATACTTGAATTTCTATATATCACATAATGTACATATACTGTATACATATACATACTATACATATACATTATATTGTGGACATTCTTCAAAACGTCTAAGCACATCATTGAAGCCCAAAAGACATTTCTGAGGACAAAGCTTATTTAAATATTTTAGAAACAACCAATACTGCATCAAATCTAATACATTAAAGGCAGACATGCATTATTACTACACACCAATAGAAATAGCATAATACATATACTAATGATATCACTTTCTTTTAGAAAACATTTAAATTAAGTCCTATGTGTTTAGAAAATGCTGTACCTTTAGAGAATTTGATCTTGTAAGAGAGTTGCATCTTGATAACCATAATTTGCAACTAGTTTAGGATATGTTAAATAATACATTTTTCTGAAGTCATTCTGCCAAAAACTTCTTTTTAAATATGTGGTATCACAAGCACATGTCAGGTATAATCTTGGAGAAAGATAATCCTTTTCATATTATCAGATGGAATAATAAAGGCAGGAATTTATTGTAAGAAATAATTTGCAATTTCAATAATTTATGTTACTTTTCAAATTAATGTATGTGCTTTTTAAAAATAGATCATATGTTAGTGGGATCAGCACTAAATAGCTTAGTTTAGTTTAACATGTTAAATGCAATATGTTAATCTTTATCCTTGTAGTTCTTTAATATATTATCTTACAAATAATTTATAGGAAATAAAATAAAATATCTGCTTATTTTGATATTTTGCAATTTAAATTAATTTAATTCTCTTAAAACTAACTCTAATTTAAAATCTTATGCTTAGAATATGAAATTTATAATTTTATCCAAAAGAAATTTGTTTGGTTAAATTTCTGCTTCACCAACCATGATTAACTTTGATAAGTCTGTTTAGTGGAAACTGGTCACTGGAGCAGAAAATAATTTTGGTTCTGTAAAATCATTTCAGGCAGTTGATAAGAAATAGTATCAGAGGGGGAAAAATCTAAATGTTAGTTTTTCTAGTTCTTTATCATTCACTAATTACTCAACAGGGCATTAGAAATGTAAAAAGCAGCACGTATCCCAATTGTATTACTTGGAATACATTAGGTAATCAATAAATACATATGAGACATATAAATGAGTAAATAACTGAGTGACTATATAAGGAAAATCTTCTTTAGGATACGCATTGCAATTATCATTATAAAATAATCTTTTAAAAACAGATTGAACATAATGAAAATTATTCCAAACAGACCAATACTAAACATTGATAGATGATTTTTTCTTAAAATCTGAAGCTGTACAAGCTGACTACAGTTATTACATATTCTTCCCATTTATCACCCTATAGCATCTGCTTTTGTTTCAACCTACTTTGTCGCCTTTATGCATCACTATAAACTTTGATCTCAAATGGAATTAGAGCTTCTTATAGCATTACTTTGCCCTAAAATATATTTACCACCTTTGAAAATTACTTATCACTCTGAAAAAAAGCTTAGAATCTAGATAGCACTTTTTGTATTTCAAAAAAGAATATTCAAGATCACTTTAGACCTCCAAAGAGGACAAGATATTTAGAAAGGAGAAATTATATTGCTGTAGTTGTTATTAAACTCATTATGTTTGCCCTGATTTTTCTGGAATGGATAAATAAATCTGAAGAGACAGAGAGTAGAGAGGGAGGGAGGGAAGGAATGAAAGAAAGGAAGGAGGAAATTAAATGAAAAAATAAGTGGTAATATTAAATGTTATGGAAAATGCAAATATGTTTAATAGAATAAGAATGGTAATTGAAGCAGGTTAGAAATTGAAGAATAAGAATGGTAATTGAAGCAGGGAAGAAATGTTTAAGGAGATGGTGTATGAACACATGTATAACTTAGGAGAACTAAGTCATGAGAAAATTCAAGGGAAAAGGTCTGATGGAAGGATATAGCAAGGGTAGTAATGAATCTCGGGTATGATCTTCAACACATGACTCTTGGGGACACTTCATATATAAACTTTAACATGCACATTTATTGAAAAGGCCATATCTTCCCCATTGAATGGTAGTGTTTTTTGAATTTTAAATGAAGTGATTATGTATATGAAGGTCTCTTTCTGAAGTACAGGACCACTGGGGTCCTAGACACCCTTTGAGGGGACCCATGTATTGAAAATATTGCATGAACTAAATTATATGTGAAATCTAAAAATCTTAAACTCATAGAAATAGAGTATAATGATGGTTATTAGAAGTTGTAGAAAAAGGAGATGTTGACCCAAGGTATAAAGTTTCAGTGGGGCAGAAGGAGTAAGCTTTAGTGATGCATTGTACAGAATTGTGACTATAATAAATAATAATGCTTTGTATATTTCAAAAAGGTTTTATATTCTGGATATTTTGTCTACTATGTTAAGTAACTCTGGAACCTACTGATATCTTTTCACAGGCATTCACTGTTTAGGTTTTGCACACGGGTCCCCATCTATATTTGTGGACCACAGTTTCAATGACAATCTAATTCGATAATTTTCAGATCTTTGCTCTGTTATTTGGGTCTACTTGATTTATTTGGTGTCACTGGGACTTCGTCGGTCCTTGGAGGCAACAGCTAAGGAGGAAGAAGTAGTTTCCCCAGGACCAGTGACCCTAATGTCTCTGGATGAGGGAGGGCATCTGAAATTCCCTGGGTAAAAGTGATTTCCTTGTTGTGCTATGGGCTCTCTTACCTTGCCCTTGCCATCTGGCTACTCTGATATCTCTCTTCAGAAGGAGGAGAATATTAGGGAAGAGGTTTGTGTCCTGGGTACTAATTGTTAGCAGTATTCCCAAATTAGCTCCCATTGCTGTGATACTGGGCTCACAAGGTTCTTCCACGAGGATTCCCGTCTGATCTGAAGAAGGAGTGAACCTAGCTAGCTTATCTTCTGTTGTTAGGTGAGGTCAAGAAGTTGTGGGTTGGAATGGGAGAGAAATGTGAGTCACCTAAAGATATGGTGGGCACTACTGGTCTCAAACCAGTTCTATTCTTCCTTTTGCCTTTTAAATTTCTCCTTTTGGTGCTTCTTTTTAACATTTTTTTTATATTAGTGCTCTCCAATAAATATATAATTGTGAAGTTCACTGTGACATATTCACAGATGCACAAAACATGTTTTGTGCATGTTTTCATGGTTTATAGCTGCACTTGACCTAAGGAGCAGAGAGAAATAAATCTATTTGATCTTTTCTGGACCAAAGGGCTGGATGTTTTTTGAGATTCCAATTTTATCATTTCATTTACTTGTCCATGTTTACATGGAAGACTGTAGAATGTACATTTCCCCACTTCACTGTCCTAGAATAAATTGGTGGTTTATTATGATTTGGAATTGGTCTGATTTAAATAAAGTCTACATAAATAATAACTGCTTTGAACTTTAAAATATTCTAATTTGGATGTAGTTACTGGCAGCACAAAGTAAGTCCTTTATGTATTGAAACTTTCTTTGATATTATAGCCATGCTACTTGAATAAGAACGGATTCTATTTATGTAAGAATTTTTAGAAGCACTACTAGTTTTATGTTTCTATAACATAGACTTATCAACACAATCTGTACACAAATAGAGGAAGCATTTTATTTTTGTTAGGGAGAGATTATCTTTTTAGAAAAATTTAAAACATAGTTCTATGGTGAGGATGCTATTCTTAGAAAGACTAAGTATGATTTTTCCCAAATGCTTTCATGTCCATCTGTGAAGTTACGGAGTTTTCTAATACCATTTTAGCCAATCTTCAATGTAAGATTCACTATTTGACTTAGAAATTCAATTATTGTAAATTTTGCTCACCAGTATTGAATGGGATATATATTTGAGCAACAGACGGACACAGAGCTCATTAAATATTATGTGCTAGGATATATGTGCAGCTTTTTCACCTTTTGTCTAGTTGTATAAGATTATTCCATATTTATTTAATTTCTAGATTTCAAACATTTCATTTACAAGTCACAACTTTTAGTTCCCATCTTGAAAATCAGATAGAAAACACACACACACACACACACACACACACACGCACATATACATGAATAGATAGGAAGGTAGGTAGGTAGGTAGATAGACAGACAGACAATCTTCTCCCTAAAACCACAAGGTGGCTATTCTCCCATGAAATCCTCTACTTCCTGAAGGTACTAACATGATCCAGTTCCTTGGACAGGAAGATCTACAGTATTCTCTCCCCCTGCTTGATCTCTTTTAATTCTTGTTCCTATAAACCTTTTCTCCCTCTCCATCTGTGCCAACCCTTCTAGAGATCGGTGCTTCCCTAGACAACAAGAGTTGCTGACTTCAGCTTTTCCACTCTCAGCCTGCAGTATTTCCTGGCAGAAGAAAATACAAAGCACCTGGCTACATCCCTAGGAAGAAGAAAAATATAGGATTCTTCCTATTGTTGCCTTCATGCATTATCCTGACACAGTGAATAGAGCAATAAACAAAATCAAATGCTTGGATCAGACAATAAATATTGCAATAGATGGTATCATGGGTGAAGAGTAGGTGTTGACATGGGGTAGGATCAGAGCCGGTGCGGCGGAGAGCTGCATGGTGACAGCTTACATGCAACATGAGGTTGATAGCAGGAAAACAGCATGACCATGCTGCTAAAAACCAGCAGTCTCATATTAGATCAGAAAACTGAGTTATGTAGTTAGTTAAAGGCATATTATTTTTCTGATTTCTAATTGTAGACTAGACATACCAAATAATAAGTTTGAATTCATAACTTAAGAAAACATGGCAAGGAGGATTGACAAAATCAAATAAAGACAAATTAGCTGTGACAGAATTGCTGTACATATAAATATAGCAAGGGAAATAGAATGAAATGACCTTTACTCCTCCTACATTAGTCAAAATGTCACCCTCATACTCTTCGTATTACAAGCACCCTGATTGGACGCTTGCTGGTGTGTTACACGTGGCATCAGTGACCTTTCTTAATAAGAATATTTATTCAATAGTAAACAAGGGACAAAGATCACAGATAAAGAAACAAAAAGAATCTATATGACTTTTGGGAAAATAAATGGCTACACTGTAGGCTTGGACAATCTTTACCAGTTCAGATGTCAATTAAGAATAAATACACCTTGTATAACAGGATATTATTTTGAATAAGGAGCTAAAATATTGTGTTTTCTAAGTGCAAAAGTCCATTCTTTTATTCACATGATATCATGACAAAAGAGTAGTTACATAGAAACTGTGTTGAGATTTCTGCTTGTAAGATGTTAATACTTAAAATACATTCCATGCTCTACATACAGAAAATAAGTTGTACATTCCATGCTCTACATACAGAAAATAAGTTGTAAAGAGGTTTCTGAGGTGTCAGAAAACAAAACCCAAGAAGACAAAGCAAAAGAATCTCCCAAAATAAATTTTGTTCATGCTAAGTGCTGTATTAAATGTGATGTTAAATTCTCCCTCTTTATTTAGTCATTTTCTAGGGATGACACATTTTTATGTCAGCCATAAGGTATTTATCAGTTACCTGCTGTGTAATTATCATTGTACCACACATATTTTATTGACTAACTTTTGCTCAGTGGGGAATAATTTTAGTTGTGTATCTTGGCAAATCTCAGTGCATTCTAGGTGTGCAAATCAGACAGCCTATTAGAGCAGTTACCTGTGCATACTTTGCGGTTCAAATATCTGGCCATCAATTACTATGAAACCTTGAATAAGAGATTTTATCTCCTTAAGCCTCAGTTTCTTTAATTGCAAAACAGTGGCAATAATAACACATTAACTCAAAGAATTATGTACATAAAGAAGATAATTTTATCTCAATATTGAACATGGAATATGGAATATTACTCTCTGTAGGGCAAATGTGGTGAGCAGGGGGAGACTGCATAATATGACTTGGTGTTGTGTTGCAGAATTCTGGTCGTGAGCCCTCAGCTGTCTGCAGTCGGGCTCACCCTAGCTCTTTAAATCAAATCCAGACATCATTATTTATTTTATTTTATTTTATTTTATTTATTTATTTTTTTTTGCGGTGCTGGGGATTGAACCCAGGGCCTTGTGCTTGGGGCACTCTACCAACTGAGCTATATCATCAGCCCCAGACATCATCATTTTGGATTGAGATTGATGGTAGTAAAGCCCATCACCCAATCAACCAGTCCAGCTTCTATTAAGTGAAGTTTGTTAGATTCTTTGCAACTTGAAAATTTAGCTGGAACTAATCAGTCTCTAAAGAATATGAACACTAATAAGCTGAGCAACAAATAAACATATAGTACAAATGATTATTAGAATTCTAAATTTTTATGTTTGGTTCTGTGAGGTATTATTGTCAATGTTATGTCCTTGATTAGTTATAGAAATCGTCTCAACCCAGGTTGCACATTAATGTATTCTGAGGTGTGAAATATGTATTCATTCCTGATCTCTACCCCAACAGATCTAGTTTAATTCATCAAGAGTGAATTTTGGACTTAACAATTATTTGAAATATTTTCAAATGAGTGATGAGTAGAATATTTTAGAAGATCTGAAATAGAATAAATTATTAGTTAAACATAAGTGACATTAGATACTTTCTGCATAATAGAAACTGCAGGGCATTTAAAAAAATTTTATTTGTTCTTTTGAGTTGTACATGACAGTAGAGTGTACTTTGGCATATTATACATATGTGGAGTACAACTCCCCATTCTTGTGGTAGAACATGATGTGGAGTTACACTGGTTGTGTATTCATATATGAACATAGGAAAGCTATGTCTGATTCATTCCACTGTCTTTCATTTTCCCATCCCCCTTCCCTTTATTCCCCTTTGTCTCATCCAATAAACTTCTACTCCCACCCCCCCCCTTATTGTGTGTTAACATCTGCATATCAGAGTGAACTTTTGGCCTTTGATTTTTTGGGATTGGCTTATTTCACTTAGCATGTAGTCTCCAGTTCCATTCATTTGAAGGCAAATGTTATAATTTTATTCTTCTTTAAGGCTGAGTAGTGTTCCATTATGTATATATACATATTTATACATATTTTATATATACATATATACATATTTACATATATTTACATATACATATATATACATATTTTCTTAATTCATTCATCAGTAGAAGGGCATCTAGGTTGGTTCCATAGCTTAGCTATTGTGAATTGAGCTGCTATAAATGTATATGTGGCTGTATCACTGTAGTATGCTCATTTTAAATTCTTTTATTATATACTGAAGAGTGCTATATCTGGGTCAAACGGTGGTCCCATTTCAAGTTTTCTGAGGAATATCCATAGTGCTTTCCAGAGTGATTACACCAATTTGCAGTCCCACCAGCAACTTATAAGTGTACCTTTTTCACTATATCCTTGCCAAAATTTATTGTTACTTGTGTTCTTGATAATTGCCATTCTGACTGGAGTAAGATGAAATTTTAGAGTAGTTTTAATTTGCATTTCTCTAATTGCTAAAAATGTTGAACATTTTTTCATGTATTTGTTGACCAAATGAATTTCTTCTTCTGTGAAGTGTCTGTTCAGTTCCTTTGCCCATTTATTGATTGGTTTATTCATTTTTTTTGGTGTTAAGTTTTTTGAGGTCTTTATATATCCTAGAGATTAATGCTCTATCTGAGACACAAGTGACAAAGATTTTCTCCTGTTCTCTAGGCTCTCTCGTCATATTCTTTATCATTTCCTTTGCTGTGAAGAAGCTTTTAGTTTGATACTACCCATTTTTTATTATTGATTTTATTTCTTGCACTTTAGGAGTTTTGTTGAGGAATTCTGTTCCTAAGTCAACTTGATAGAGATTTGAACCTACTTTTTCTTTTAGGAGGCACACGGTCTCTGGTCTAATGCCTAGGTCCTTGATCAACTTGAGTTGAGTTTTGTGCAGGGTGAGAGATAAGAGTTAAATTTCATTTTTGTACATATGGATTTCCAGTTTTACCAGCATCATTTGTCAAAGAGGCTATCTTTTCTCTCATGTATGTTTATGGCACTACTGTGCATTTTTAACTATAGCTTTTGTGACAGCTAACATTAAGCATTGTTAGTTTTAAAATGTATTTAAGAAAAATAGGTATTTAAAAAAATCATACAAATTCCAATGTTTTAAATTCATAAATAATGCTTAGGTATATCAATTAAGGCATTTTATTACAATTTTCATGCTAAATTTTATACTTTATGTAAAAATGTGAGTCTGTTGTTCAGTCACTCACTCAGAGAACTAAATTGATTGTTATGTTAAGGGTTTTTGTTAAGCTTATACCAAAACTGTCAATAAATTCCCTGATACAAATATTTGCATTCTCTATTTGAGACTTTGAAATTTCCTAATTGCATTGTTGAGTTGGTTAAGATTAAAATAAGATGGAAAAAAACAAAAGAAAAAAAATTGGAGAAGAGTACACACCAAATAACATTTAGCAATTTGGACAACCACCCACAAAGTGAGTAAGAGTATTAATGGAGATTGAAATGAAAGCGAAAAATCAGGTGGACTTTGGAGGACACTCAAGCCATAGCAGGAAGCAAGGGGTATTGTTAACCCAGAAATTGACATCCACTGAGGTATCTTTAAAAATAAAGACGGCATGAAGCTGTTCACAGAATAGACAGAAAGAATTCAGTTGGTAGAATGGCCTACTAAGACAAAGTTAAGGCACAACTAATTTTTTTTCTTTTTAGATATACATGACAGTAGAGTGAAATTTGACATACTATACATACATGGAGTAAAATCTATTCTAATTAGGATCCCATTCTTTTGGTTGTACATGATGTGGAGTTTCAGTGGTCCTGTATTCATAGGTGAACATAGGAAGTTATGTCCCATTCATTTTCCTATCAGAAGTTCTTAATGTGGAAGGAAATGAGTGTCAGATCAGATCAAATACACCATCTTCAAGAGGAAAGAAACCTACATATGGTGGCGGTCTAAGTAGGTACTTAAGTGATGGTGTGTTTTTGTGTTTGTGTGCCTTTGTTTTTAAATGGATTTTGGACAATTGAAATCAGGGAGGGATAATTAAAATAATCAATAATAACAAAATCATGACACGTGGTATTGTGCTGTTAAATGCTTGTAGAAAAAATCAGGTAAAGAAACAAATCCCTAAAGGACACAGTCAAGAAAATAAAATTGAACTATAAAACGTCTTTTATACATTTTTTGAAGGAGTATAATAATATTGCAGTAAAATATAATATAAAATGAATATTGTAGTCTCTAGAAAAGTGATACCATGATTCCCAAGGGATATTTGGTAATGCTTTGGGACATTTCTGGTTGTTGCAACTGGGGTGGGGATGCAAATGGAATCTAATATGTGGAAGCCAAAGATATTTCCAAAACCCTGCAATGCAAAGGATGATCTTTCCATGACAAAAACTAATTTGGTTTCAAATTCCAGAGTGCTGAATTGAGAATCTTGCTGTAGAATAATTACTCTACCTCGGTATCAGAGGTAGAATTCAATTACTAAATAATAGACAATTTATCCAAAGAAGGCTGAAGAGAAGGAACAGAAATCTTAGTTCTGAATATAGCTAACAAATCTTAAAACATATGAGGAATTGACAGAATTAAAAATGAAAGTAGACTAGTCCCCAAATATAGCTAGAAATTAACATTTATTTCTTAGATAAATAAAATATGTAGACAAGATATCAGAAAAATAGAGAAGATTGAAACATCATGGAACAACTTGATCTAACTGATAATTATGAAATGCCAGGTACTCTATATGTAAGCAAGAATGTCACAAATTCAAGGGCAGCATGAGTAACATCATGAAACCCTGTCTCAAAAGAAAAGCAAAACAATAGAAAGGGCTGGGGATGTAGCTCAATGATGAAGTGCTCCTGGGTTTAATCTCCAGTACCATTAAAATAAAATTGTAATCTAAGATCCAATAATTTAATTCCATGATTAAATGATAAGCACATACTTAGGAGGGCATATAAAAAGAGTATATGTTGGCTTAGGTTGAGGTAGGTCAAACTTCATGGGACTAAAGAAGGGAGGAAAGTTTAAGCCAAGTTGGTTAACAAATATTTTGCTCTGATCTCTGGTGGGAAAAACTGTTCAGTTAATTGTGTATAAATGAAAATGTGGGAATATGCAGAGTGGTGTCTGGGGTTTTATATTTAAAATAGGAAGGACCATCTAAGTTATGATGGAAAGGGTTATTCTTTGCAGTAAGCTGCTGTAGAAGAACACAATGGGTGCAGGAGTATTCTCAATCAGCTATTTCCGAGAATTACCTACTTGCCCTGTCTTCTTCCACCACTTTCCATACCCTGTGCATCTCTTCTATTTGTTAACTTCCTGAGGCATGAGAAGCCAGTATACAAAAGTAAAGTGTTATCGAGGAAAGAAAATTTCAGGCCAATATCCCTAATGAACATAGATGCAAAAATTCTTAACAAATTTTAGCAAATCACATACAAAAGCATATTAAAAAGAGAGTGCACCATGATCAAGTGGGTTTCATCCCAGGGATGCAAGGTTGGT
Organism: Glaucomys volans; assembly: GCA_020662805.1. Taxonomy (NCBI): domain Eukaryota; kingdom Metazoa; phylum Chordata; class Mammalia; order Rodentia; family Sciuridae; genus Glaucomys; species Glaucomys volans. Next base: position 411,000 of record JAJEJO010003853.1, read on the forward strand.
TCAACATCCAGAAATCAATAAATGTAATTCACCACATCAACAGACTTAAAGTCAAGAACCACATGATTATTTCAATAGATGGAGAGAAAGCATTTGATAAAATACAGCAGCCCTTCATGCTTAAAACACTAGAAAAAATAGGGATAGTAGGAACGTTCCTTAACCGTGTAAAGGCTATCTATGCTAAGCCCACAGCTAACATCTTTCTAAATGGAGAAAAATTGAAAGCATTCCCCCTGAGAACTGGAACAAACCAGGGATGCCCTCTATTTCCACTTCTGTTCAACATTGTCCTTGAAACTCTAGGCAGAGCAATTAGACAGACCAAAGAAATTAGAGGAATACGAATAGGAAAAGAAGAGCTCAAACTATCCCTATTTGCTGATGACATGATTCTCTATTTAGAAGATCCTAAGAATTCCACCAGAAAACTTCTGAAACTCATAAATGAATTCAGTAGAGTAGCAGGATATAAAATTAATGCTCATAAATATAATGCATTTTTATTCATAAGTGATGCATCCTCTGAGGGAGAAATTAGGAAAACTATACCATTCATAATAGCCTCTAGAAAAATAAAATAATTGGGAATCAATCTAAGAAAAGAGGTGAAAGACCTTTACAATGAGAACTACAGAACACTAAAGAAAGAAATTAAAGAAAGTCTGAGAAGATGGAAAGATCTCCCATGTTCTTGGATAGGCAGAATTAATATAGTCAAAATGGCCCTACTACCAAAAGCACTATACAAATTCAATGCAATTCCAATTAAAATCCCAATGACGGACCTCTTAGAATTAAATCAAGCAATCATAAAATTCATTTGGAGGAATAAGAGAATAAGCAGAATAGCTAAAACAATTCTTAGCAAGAAGAGCAAAGCAGAGGGTATCACAATAGCAGACCTTCAAATATACTATGGAGCAATAGTAACAAAAACAGCAAGGTATTGGCACCAAAATAGACAGGTAGATCAGTGGTACAGAATAGAGGACACAGAGACAATCCCACATAAATACAGGTAACTCATACTTGACAAAGGAGCCAAAAACATACAATGGAGAAAAGATAGCCTCTTCAACAAATAGTTCTGGGAAAACTGGAAATCCATATGTAGCAAAATGAAACTAAACCCATATCACTCACTCTGTACAAAACTCAACTCAAACTTGATCAAGGACCTAGGAATTAGACCAGAGACCCTGCACCGAATAAAAGAGAAAATAGGTCCAAATCTTCATCATGTTGGTCTAGGACCAGATTTCCTTAACATGATTCCCAAGACGCAAGAAATAAAAGCAGGAATCAATGATTGGGATAGAATCAAACTAAAAAGCTTTTTCTCAGCAAAGGAAACAATCAGCAATGTGAAGAGAGAGCCTTCAGAGTGGGAGAAAATCTTTGCCACTCACATTTCAGATAGAGCACTAATCTCCAGAATCTACAAAGTACTCAAAAATCTTTGCACCAGGAACACTAACAACCCAGTCAATAAATGGGCCAAAGAAATGAACAGACACTTTACAGAGGAAGATCTACAAGCAATCAACAGATTTATGAAAAAATGTTCAACATCCCTAGTTATAAGAGAAATGCAAATCAAAACTCCCTTAAGATTTCATCTTACACCAATTAGAATGTCTTTTATTAAGAATACAGGCAACAACAGGTGTTGGTGAGGATGTGGGGAAAAGGGTACACTCATACATTGCTGGTGAGATTGCAAGTTGGTGCAGCCACTCTGGAAAGCAGTGTGGAGATTCCTTAGAAAACTTGGAATGGATCCACCATTTAACCCAGCTATCCCACTCCTTGGCCTATACCCAAAGGACTTAAAATCAGATTACTACAGTGATACAGCAACATCAATGTTCATAGGTGTCCAATTCACAATAGCTAGATTGTGGAACCAACCTAGATGCCCTTCAATAGATGAATGGATAAAGAAACTGTAGTATATATACACAATGGAATATTACACAACCATAAAGAAGAATAAAATTATGGCATTTGCAGGTAAATGGATGATGTTGGACACTGTTATGTTAAGTGAGATTAGCCAATCCCAAAAATCCAAACACCGAATGGTCTCTCTGATAAGTGAGTGATGATGCACAATGTGGGGTGGAAGGGTGGCAAGAGTGGAGGAAGGATAGATATCATAGAGGGAAGGGAGAGGAGGGGTCGGTGTGGGGGGGTAAGAATAATAACAGAATGCGTGACAGACATCATTGCCCTGTGTACATGTATGAATGCACAGATGGTGTGACTCTACTTTGCATACACCCAGAGAAACAATAGCTATACTCCATCTGGGTTCAATGAATCAAAATTAAATAAATAAATAAATAAAATAAAAGTGGAAAAAACAAAACCCCAAAACAAAAGTAAAGTGTTTTCCTTAAATCTGAATAGTTGTAGAGAGTCCTTCAGTTCATCAAAAGTTGCTACGCAGTATAAATGATATACAGAGGCTTGTAACTGACATCAAAATCAGGTGAAAGACTGTGGATCTGAGCCCTGAACTTGTGGCATCTATACTGACTACTGTCAAAAATAAAATATTGGATTAACCCGCCCACAAAAAAAAAAACTACTGACTCTCAGATGAAAGTGAAATAAATCTTGATCTCTTTGTCATTCAGCGACAAAAGTTAATTTGAGATAAATTGTGGATCTAAATGTAAACACAGAAATATGAAGTTTCTAGAAGAATATCACAGAAAAATACCTTTCTTTCTTTGTATAAGGGAAGGTTTCTTGACCAATTAAACTAGAATGATTAATAAAAAATAAATACATTGGTCTTCATTAAAAAATGAAAATTTTCTGCTCTTTTGAAGACATAAGTAAGAAAATGAATATGTAAGTGACAAATGGAAAATTATTTGCAACTCAATTCATTTTGTGACAAAAATTTTTTTCATTAGGAATTTTTAAATCTACAAATTAAGAGTTAAAAGATGGAAACCTCACTTTTTAAAAAATAGACAAAAAAAATCAAATGCTTTAGAAAAGAAGTATATCAATGGATCAAGGGTCAATAATCACATATAAAGTTTCCCATAGAAATTAAAATTAAAATTACAATGAGCTGTCATTTCACTCTGACTGGAATGAAAAATTGTAAAAGGTGGAAATACAAATGTTGATGAGGATGTGCAGCAACTGACACTTTTATACATTGCTAATAAAATAGCTTAGTCAGTTTGGAAAACTATTTTGTATTTTTCAAATAAATGAAAAATAAAATGTCTACAGTATGATGAAGCAATCTCACTTTTAGGTATTTAACTGAGGAAACTAAAAATGTGTCAATAGCAGAATTTGCACAAGAATGTCATAGCAACCATATTTATGATGGCCAAAGGCCATTAACAGGAAAATACATAAACAAGTCACTGTAATATTCATATGTAATAATCAGCAATAAAAAGGAACGAATTATTGGCACATAGCAACATGGCTGAATTTCAAATATATTAAGCAAAAAAAAATTCATAATCAAATGTGTATATACTATATGATTCCACTTATACATGAAATTCAACGGCAGAAAGGATGGATCTATACTGACAGAAATCAGAAGGCCCTTGAGGAAAGAAGGGCTTATGAGTAGACATGTCAACTGGAAAGAGACATGATTGATATATTATGCAATTGCCCAAATGGATCTTGTTGAATATTTGAAATTTGTCCATTTTATTGCATATTAAATTATGCCTTAATAAAAATGTTAAGTGAGAAACAGGCAAAGGAACTAGAGAACTCAAAAATAGAATTACAAATAGCTGCTAAGCATCTAAAAATGTGTTCAACCTCACTAGTAGTCAAGGATTCTGAATTAAAGCAACAATATGAAATAATTTTTGTCTATCAGATTAATAAGAATAAAGGATGAATGATAATTTCTAGTTTTAGCAAGTGTGTGTGAAGAAAAGCATTCATTTATCTCTAATAAGAATGACAATTGGAAGAAACTGCAGAAAATTGTGCTTCTAAAGCCTTATCATATTTCTACCCTCTGAACTCGCATTTCCATTTTTAAAAATTATGCATACAAAAAGTTACTCACAATTTCTTCATCTGTAAAAATGAGAATAATGGAACTTGCTCTAATTTCTTTTAAGATGTATTTATAGATAACAAAATAGTACAGATTATTTTGTCAGCCCATTATGGATGAAAGAAAAAGGAGAGGACCGGGGAATTAAATATATACAGAAAATGTTGCATTTATCCAACATGTTAATGTGCCATCATAGAGGTATAAGATTAGCTCCATCTCCAAATTTGGGTCTAAGGGAAAACAAACAAACAATAAAACCCAACAAAATAAAGAATATGGAAAACCGTGGATATGAAAGATCTTTGAAATTTCAAGTACTTTATGTGGCAGGGAACTCAAGTACATATTGAGTTTCACTGTGTATTTTGGTCTTCCTCTGCACTTCTGTTCTACTGCCTATTGCTTCACACTAAATTCACACTGGTATTTTGAAATTTAGGCTAATGCCCAGAAAATATCAGATGAATAAAGAGAATATTGTGCAAATTAACGTAATGCACATATTTTTGTGCAATTTCCCCAGAATTGACAGAATTTGAATTCAATAGTTTTTAAACCTGACTGTACAGTATGATTACTTGATGATATATACATAAAAACGTGCTGTGATCTGTTCTGTGTTCCTCCCTAGACTACCTAAACAGATTCTCTGAGTGCTGGGGTCTGAGAGTTGGTAGGGTTTAAAAACTCCCTAAGTGATTTGAAGGTGCTGCTGTGAGGAGCTAGGGTATAGTTGTAGGATTAGGGATTTCACTCTGCTGTAGAGGAGATGAAGACTGCTTATTTGAGTCCCTCTAAGATTTACAGCATTATTTGCAAATACTGTCATTGTCCGAGGTTGACTATTAGACCTTCTCTATTCTTTCACAGGTAGGATCATAGCTTTCAGCTATAAGTTTTCTCTTTTGATTTGTTTTTATCACAGTTGGTTTGTTAATTAGATACAGGGTCTGGCTTCCTTTACTGTGAAACATAATTCTGTTATCAGCAAAACCACATTCTGCCCAAGGTGATTTCTCCAATGGCTTTAATCCCCCTTTTCAAATCCATGAAATAAAGAACCTTCCAAATGAAGGAATGAGTAGTCATTTGGGCTAAAAAAGACTTTCAGTTTAGATTTCAGATATTCTAACCCACTGTAAAAGTTGATAAAAAGTGAACCAGGATTTTTAATTAATTATGTAGAGAAAGTTGACAGAATTCTATTGGGAGACATTCCTAATAATCCATGCATGTAATGAAGTAGGGATTATTTATAAATATAAACAAATTGAAAGGTTTACAACCCTGGAACAAAGTATGATAAAAAAAATCAGACCATAGTTGGCAACACCACAATTAAATTCTCAGTTAGTAAATGACTTACTTGGAAATTCTCTTTTATCTTTGTTTTCCAGTGTGTTCCTGGAAGCACAGAGAAAGAAATTCTCAGCCAGAGCTTGAGTAGGAAACTCTTAAAGACAACATTACGTACATATAATTTTAATAACTCTTTGGTTTGTTGGAAGATCTTTGAATTTGCATGAACACATAATATTTGTCTCTCTCTTGCTCTTTATGTGTCTGTGTGCATATAAATACACAAAGCAAAATATAAGTTACGACAGGGATTTAGTGATCCTTCCAGATGCAAAGGATTTTTAAATAATTGTGGATTTCAAAGGAAAACTCTTCTTTCTGAAAAGAAATTGATGTTGTTTCTCTGGTGTTTGCCTACTTCATATTGAATAATTTCTAGAACTAGCAATCAAACTTTTATTTAATGGTAAGTCTAGATACTTGCTCTAATACCTGGCTTGCAGGATTTAGCTGCCCATAAATTTATTCCCTACTCTTATATTACAAGTAGATTCACATGCTTAGTTATCCAAACAATAGCCAATAAGCTTGCAATAAAATTATTGAACTCTTTAAAATTATTCTGATATCTCACCTCTTCTTCTCCAAAATGATATCAGGGAAATGTGCAGTCATATTCACTCATTTCTATCAGTGAAACCATCAGGGTCTTCCTCCTGCAGGTGAGCACCTGAGCGCCTTCTCTTGTCTGTAATCACATCTGATTATTGCTGCCATGAAGGCAGGACGTGTGGCTGCTTCTGATCCAGAATGTCATCTAGCACAGTCTCCAGTAACCCTTTGGCATTTTATAAATTTGTTTTTCCAATAAACTAAATTAAACCTCATTCTACCTCTAAATACTTTGTGATAAATTCGTTGCATATATTCCTTGAAAATTCTTTTTTGATGATTTTAATACAAAAGAAGATTTTTCCCCCCAAAGCAGCTTTACTTACTCTAGATATAGGACACAGCCCCTTCTGATGCAGGCAAATTGCTCTAAGATGTTCATATATTTTTCACTAATGGTCTCCTATGCTATCATAAGAAATGGGGATACTCAGAGAATAACAACCTCTTCAGTAAGAAAAATCTACTCTGCAACAGTTTTCTAACCCCAGGTGACGTTCTACTGTGATTGCATTTTGGCATGAATGCATTCATATAAAAAGCAGAACTCTGTCCAGGATAAATTGGGCTCATATTCATATTAACATCTTAACAGCAGAAGAAACCTAAATAATGTGTCATACTTAGTAAATTTGGTTCTCTATGATTCTAAGAGTTCTTAGGAATGATCTTGTAGAACCACATAAACATTTTAGATATAGGATGAGACAGAAACAAAAATCAACAGAGGATTAAACAAAAAAATTTTTTTCAATTAATTTTGACAATGAATATGCATTCCTGCAGAATTTGCAAGTTATAGTCTACAATGAAAAATACATGTCTTATAAATCATCAACAATATATTGAATATAAATCTCATAAAATACTTTTAAATTTTGAGGTCATTTTGATAGGATTCACAGATATAAATATAAATTTTTTTCTTTGCAAAACTGTACATTATTCCACATAATTTAAAAATTATTTTGAAGTTCTTTAAATGCTATATAAGATGAATTACACAGTAACAATTGATTAATTAATTTTCACTTTGGAATGTTGTACAGACATAACCTATATCTAACTTTTGAAAGTGGTGCTGTTTTAAGTTCTGTTTAATTTGAGTCTGTAAACCCTGCATTTTATGACCAATGAAGATTAAAACCTAATTTTCCATAAACAATTTGATCTAATGTTGTTTAATTTGTTTCCATCTACCCCTAGCTACACAGAATATGACTCTCCTCTGTCATATAAACATACATAAAAAACAGAAATATAGTTGTTAAAAGACTGGTACAAATGCATTAATATTTCTTTTTTAGCAATAGCTTTGAAGTATTAACTTTCAAGTTTGTTTTAGAAAAAAGTATCTTTGCCAGGTTGCTATTAAACCTTTAAAATAAGAGATGGTGGCAAAATTTTCTAAAGAGAAATAACATTTTCTATTTTAGTTCAGAATTTAGGTTTTTTATTTCTCTCCAAATAAGATGATGGCCTTCGAATACATCACATGTCTTGAGTCATTTGGTTCAGTGTTTAAATTGGTCAACTCTAATTAGGCTGGTCTTAAAGCTTCATTTGTAGAATTATTAGTTGTATGACCCTGGATAATTGTTATATACTGCTCTGTAACTTGGTTTTCTAATGGGTTAAATAACAATAGTATTAAGTATTTCCTTTATAGTTTTCATAATAATTAAATAAAATTAAAATGTGCAAACTTCTGGGTCTGGCTTGTTGGGAGAACTCAACTAAAATTACATACTATCTCTTATTTTATTGAATTTAATGTCACTGATTGTAAAATTCACTATTACTATATGGACCACTAAAGAAAAATGTTGCCAATTAAACTATGACAATACATTTTATGAATTGGAATGTATACTTTATAATTTTTAGAAGAGCTCTTCTCCATTTAATTAAATGTGGATTTAAAAAATCTGTTATAACCCTTGTTCTTATGTAAGAAAGAATAAAAAATCAAAATTACTTGGGTAAGGCATTTTAAAACTTCTTAACCTCAAGGGTCTAATTCTTGTGAATGAGTTTTTCCAGAAAGGACAATGTCCACATGTTTGCAGCCGTGTCAGTCTTACAGCCATCAAGGATATGACTAATGCTGCTGTTGTAAAAAGTGGTTTAAAGTCTCTGAGATTTCTTCCACACTCCCCAGTCATTGTTAATGGCAGCATTTCCTTAATTTCCCCAGGTGTTGTCAAGGACAGGTCTTTCAGAAAATATTCAGGATTTGTATTCTCCTCAAATGGTTCTTGAAGAGCTGTAATCATCTAGATATGTCCTTCAAAATAATAACCAGGTCAAACATGAACAGCTATATCTTATTTTTCTATTGCTTGTCTAGCAGCAATCTCAAATATCATCAATGACTGGAAGCAACATAGATCTGTTAAAATGTATAGAAAAAATGATTCTTATAGTCAAGGAATTCACTATTACAGTTATGACTTCTTTTTACATTTTCATTTACTTCATCCCTGGAGACTGGAGGTAGAGTGATTTACCTGATAAGTGAATTTGGTAAAAATGAGATGATCTGACTCCCTCCTTTTCTCAGCAGTTGGCTAGTCCCTAAAGCTCTGATGCTCAGCTCTCTCTAAGGGCAGGCTCCTCATGTTCCTGGGCAAGGCCATTCCTGGCCCAGGTAAGCCTTGCCTGGATTGGTAAATATGCCAAATGCACATTGGCTGCTTCGCACAGTTTCTGTTTGAACTTAGCCCTTATCTGCAATATTTTATCTCTTCATTTCTTGATATTTTGATTTACTTACACTCTCCTCTCACATGCCCACAGCCACAAAGTAATATGGCTGACAAAGGAGACTTACTTAGTGGTGTCTCATTCCCTCTACCACTCCTGCTAAAGCTAAAGTCTTTAAATATTCATTTATCCTATGGCTTCTTTAAAGGAATTTTAAAGCTTTTTATTTAATTTGTGTGTGTAATTTTAATTGGAAAATGTCTTAGTCCACAGGAACTGCAATAATTCAAAAAAGAAGGGAAAACTCCTCTGTCAACTTTTTTATCATGGAACACTAATCTTCTTTCAAGTAATGTCTCAAAATTCCTGACAAACATCAATATTAAGGACACAGAAATGGAAAATCAGATTTTCCAGCTATTTTAGAAAATTCTCAAATTATAAGTTGCTGTTTATTGAGGTATTATATGTTTAAATAACAATGAATGAGCACAGTGATATGGGAGACATTTTCTCAAAAGTTTCAGAGGTTTTCTGTAAAACAAACTAATATAATGGAATCAAAACTATTAGAATATAATAGAATAGTAATGAAGCTGATATGTAGTCATAAGACTATATATTTCATTAACTTCTATAAATATCCCTATTTGATTTAGACATTTAATAAAGAACATGTCAAAAATGGACAATTAAGAAAAAATAAATATGCCAAATAAAAATCATTTAAAAGTGAATGATAACACCACATTTGCATAATATCTAAAAGTTTAAAATTTTAATGGAATGTTAAAATTCACAAAGCTTTGATTATCCTGTCATCTTTGTTTTGTGTCAAATATTCTAGGTGGAGAAATATGTTTTTCTTTTTTGTTGATATTGGTTGAGGTGTCAAGAGAGCTTACAAAAGTCTCTGAAGGTTGGGTGTTAGGTAGCATCTTGCTTCGTATCAGCTCATTTCCTTTTTTATGAAAATGAAAATATATATTTTTTCTGCTCTCCCTGAGTTAGCTTTTGCCATTGATGAATGACTTTCAGTAATCACATGCTAGATCAGCTTCTGACTTTATATTGAAAGCACCCACATCAACATTCACATCTTGTTCTCATTGCATTTCTTCTGTTACAGTATTTAGAAAGAATTATAGCCCATATTGAATATTCTAACACTAGAAAACACTACCGATTTCTGACTGCTACAGAATCTGCTTCTCCTCAGCTAGGAGTCAACCTGATACTCTAAAATTCTTGTCACTATACTTTAAAATTACCTAGTGGATATTATTTTTTGATGAGCTGAAGAGAGGTTTGCTCTTGACCCCCAAACCTAATTAACTGACTTTAAAAGAATTGTTTTTTAATAATTTGGGTCAGTCCATTCCTTCTAGTATTGATTTCATATACCAGGTTGACATAAATAATTGGAATCTTCCTTGTGACCCAGATGCTTTATAGAAACTAGCGATTTCTATGAAATCTGAGGTTTTTGTAAGGAAAGGGAAATTGTTTGATTTCTTTGGTAAAAAGTACAGAACAAATGACAGACCTTCTGCCTCAGACAGGCTCCACATGTCCAGGACAGAGTATGTCTCTTCCTGCATCTTCATTTTGCTATTTACTTGAGATCTTGATGAATATCATCTACTTCTATTTAGGGGTAATTTCAGCTGGGAACTTTCAGTTTTCAAACAGTTCTCAGACTGAGTTTGGAAGGTGAATGAGGAACAGACAGGATGAGAAAAAGAAACATCTTAAAATCAAATTTCTTAACAGTTGATACAGAAGCAAGGCTCATTAGAAATGAGTAGGACCTCTGGAAATTAATTACTTGTTAACACAATAAAAAATAGTTAAATAATCTCTATTTCTCCTTAAAAAAAAATAGACCACAACCCCATATCTTAAAAAATTTCTTACTTTTAAAAATTGAGTTAAACATATTGTACTATTACTAATAACTATTCAAGTATTTTTCTCATATATTCAATTTCTAAGATCCTCAGCTCCTCTCCATTGGTGTGAGGCTTTCAGGCATGAAGATATAAGACAATTTCTGTGTCTTACCGAAATTCTTAAAATAATCTGATGGGACAAAACAGAATCCCATACATTTTTTTGCAGATTTTTGATATTTAAAACCAACTGAGGAATAACCATGGAAAAATGGAGGTCATGTCAGAGGATCACAATTAAATGAATACTAATAGATAGTGTTCATTTTATTAACTCGCCAATTTATTACTGTAAGTTCAAAGAGCGTACATTATGGAAGCAGAAAGAGGTATAAAGTCTGTAAATATAATTTGTGCATATTTCCGAGTCTAATAGTTTTTGTAACTTAATGTCACAGAACACTCTAAAGTATTTCACAAGTCCAAAGGCCACACTAACATCCTTGGAGCTTCAGAATTTACGTAATAATTTAAAGAGCTGTTATTTGACATCATGTAGTAAGCATTGATGCATTATCTTATACCAATTTCTTTATGTCATTTTATATAGATTATCTTGTACATTCTATCTTTATGTTGACATCTGGATAGATGGAGTAGAACATACACAAACGTGTATACACACATCTTATACATACAAATACACACACACCTTATACCTTCAAAAGAACCAGAATTGTGATAATTACACTCTTACCATTATATCAAACATGATTCTCATTGGTATCAGTTCACTTTCTTTTTAAAAATAATGTATGAAAAAAGTCTATGTATTTACCATGATTGAGATAGAAAATCAATTTAATCAGAATATCCTATTCCCTAGGCTTTCTGTCCAAATGAGATTTTGGTATCTCTACAGTCAAGGAATTTGAGAGTGCCATATCTGATAATTATATTTTCACCCTACACTTGGTCACACCTTGTGACTCTCCTGTGATGAATTCTCCGGCTCTCCTCAGGGTGAGCCCATGTCTGCTCATGTAGGCATGACAAGTTTCAGGCCGAGAAAGTGACAAGCAAATGTGATACATTCTAATTAGATTTTGCTGTTATCTAGGCTAGGACCTCTGGTAATAATATATCCACAAGAACTAGAAAATGGAGTATTAAAGGTTAATGAAAGAATCTTAATAAAAATTTATAAACACTTTCAAATTAAGTCAAAATTCAAGCTGTTGGGCTCCATCCAATTTTATAGGTACAACATTTTCTTAGACTCCTGCTGCCTTACAATCTGAGGAAATTGTGTTATCAGATGAAAGGGCTCTGTTGATCAATTTAGGATTATAAAATTCCTAGAGTTTTCTTTAGAAAAAAGGATTCTTCCATGAGTGTCAGAGTATTTCCAAGCTGTGCCTTGTTAGATTTTCATTTGTTGTTATTGCTGTTGTTCAATTAAAAAAAAAAGAGTGAACCAATTAGGCCACAGTAGGTTAATATAGAGAAATCCTTAGTAACCTTTGAGAAATTTGGTGCAAATTTACCTGTCATTCTGTCAACGTGTGAGTCAACTGCAGCATAGGTAACTCTTCAGAGCAGCTAGCTCAGAATGAAAAAATGAACATTTACAGGGTCTTTAAAAGAACACAGACAACAAAACAGTTGAGAAACCATGCACGGGGAAGATTTCTACAAAATGTCATATTAAGCACTTGAATCTAAAATATCAGCTCCTTATATGGACTCAATTTTCCATTTATTATTCACTTGGTCTTTGATGATATTTTCCCATTTTATCTAACTCTATTCATATGTATTTTCTCACAATAATTTTAATAATGACCTATCATATTGTTAATGTTTCAAGAACATAGATGTAAGATGCATTTTCATCTAATTAATAAGATTATTTTATATTTTGTTTTGATACCTGTGAATGCATATTTAATTATGTCAAAACTTGTAGAGTAGGACTCAATATATTAGCAACCAAACTTTTAGTTTTATCAATTCTTTTAGAATACTCTCAAGACTTTATAGTCATTACATTTTATCTTCCATGTATACTTAAGACACAATTTCAAGCCATGTCTTGAACACTGACTCTAGCTAAGAGAATACTGAATATTTACTTGAAAGTACTTTAATTTTTTTATTTCATAATGAATACATAATGCTTGCCTTATTTTATTAAGAATAAAGATCATGCCAGACATGGTGGCGCATGCCTGTAATTCCAGCACTTGGGAGGCTGAGGCAGGAGGATCGCGAGTTCAAAGCCAGTCTCAGCAACCTAGCGAGGCCCTAAACAACTCAGTGAGATCCTGTCTCTAAATAAATTACAACATAGGGCTGGGGATGTGGCTCAGTGGTGGAGTGCCCCTGGGTTCAGTCCCCAGTACCCAAAAAGTAAATAAATAAATAAATAAATAAATAAAGATCATATTCCTTTCCAGACTCAGCTCTTGTAACAAAAAGTACATCCTCATATCATATCTTACAGAAATATTCATTATCATGTGTTTTATTTTGCATTTAATTGGTTTGCTGATGTCATGATTTAGGAAAAATATCCTTGAAATACTGCTTTATTCAACTTTAAGTATTTTCAGCATCTAACTAGGCTATTAGAGTATAGTTGCATAATTTATTTCACAATCCCACAGAATCAGTCCATGGGGGGAACAGATCAACCTTTTTCCCATCACTTTTCTCATGATTATAGAAGTATAGAAATAGGACAGAGACCTATGCTCCTTTCTTTCTCTTTTGTTTTCTTTCATCTTTCCCTTTCTCTTTCCTTTCATTTTCTTTCTTTCTTTCTTTCTTTCTTTCTTTCTTTCTTTCTTTCTTTCTTTCTTCTTTCTTTCTTTCATCTCTCTTGTAGAAACATGTTCTCATATGGAAGATATTTTGTGGACTGGAATTTTTATGACAGATAAAAATGAAATTAGAAGCTTCTTAATATAATTGCACTTGGTTGCAGCACTACTCTACCATAATGGAAGACATGCATACCTGTCCATTTACACAGAGGCGTAATCGATTTGTAGTTTCTACAAGTTATTTATTTATTAAACAAATATTTACTGCAAAGCCCATTAGGTTTGTCATGTGTTTAATTTGGAAAGAATTAGAGAGATGGTTTCAATCAGAGTCCCTGGACATTAGCCTCCCTTCTGCCCTGTATCCAAAGGCAACTCGTTGACCTTCTGGAAGTAGGTAATCATCCACAGAGAGGAAAAGTAAAAAGGTACACTGATTATGAAAGATTCTCCCTCTAGACCCTAACATTATGTAGTATCTCTGCTTCTTATAAATTTGTCTTTACTAATATATGTACCAGGAAAACTTCTCTCTAGGGAGCACCAATTTTTTTTTCTAGTATTCTTTAAGGATTAATTATAATTTTAAACAAAAAGCTGTTCCTGATTATCGTGTGCTTTATTTTGTATAGGATAGAGTGATGAAGACATGTAGAACCTTAGGTAAAACTCTATCACAGAAATCTTTATTGAAGGTAAGTAACGTTTAAGCAGAATTTCAAGATTGACTTTACCAATTATACTTATTTGCCTTTTTCTTTTTAGCCATACTATATGTATTTCATTTATTATCTAATGCCATCTGTGTTTATACTAAGACTGATCCTTATATCATCTGATTTTATACCTCCTAACCTATGAGGACATGAACTGTACTGGTCCTTAGTAAATATTTACTAAAGAAAGAAAACCATCTCTTAACAATGCGTTAAATCAGTAATTTCTCTTTCCCTCACTCCATGCATTAGTATAAATATGCTCTTTAAGTTTTTTCTTAGATTAGAATATATAACTTCAATTAATAAGGATGCAGTGGTCTAAGCTTCCTGAAATGTTACTCTTACATTTAGAGGGCAGTTAATATAAAGTATTAAATTAATGTCTTGTCTATTCTGTTTCCTGGTTACATGTGCCATTAGATCTAAAAATAATTTTCAAATTGTTTGATGAAAGATTTATGTTCTGAACTGAATAAAATTCTGGAACACTACAGAGCCCTTGATGATGGAATTTAGCCAAGAAAATGTTGAGGCAGTATAGACAGCCAACCAAAGGGAGCTGGAGGCAGGGACATAATGATATAAAGAGCTTCTGTTTGTAGTTCTGGCACAGAGTCCATAGGTGGCACTGTGACTCTAGCACTAAATCATTTAATATTAAAAATCCTCCCATTAGGTCTATGAATAAGCAACTCTACCATTAATTTTGCATTTATTTTTTTATAATTGTGCCTTATATTTATATGACTTATTTTGACTTATAGATTATTTTTCTCATATATTACTTCACAGTATTTGTAAACCTAAGAACAAATTCAAATCTTCACTTTATTCCCCTTTGACAGATAGCAAAATAAAGGTTCTGGAAAGTTAATGCACTCTAGTATATTTTGAAGAAGAGGATGTTTTACGTGACTTCTGAGGTTGTCTTCTTATTGTCATGAGTTTTCCTGTGTCCCAGCTCTGACAAGATTGACACGAGCTTTGATGATGGTGAGCACCTGAATGTAGTGGACATGGAACACTCCCTTGGAAGATGTTTCTGTTGATCACAGAGTAGTAAAATGTCAATACATCATGGTCCTCTGATTTTCTTCATTTCTTTTTTATCCTCTGCATCTCTCATGTCTAAATAAGGTATCAGCCTTGAACAAGTGCTAGTGTAATTAATGAACATAAAGCATCAAGTTTAGAATTATATGTTAAATGAGATTTTTCACATGGCCCAAAGAAAAATACTTCTGGAGCTATATCCTTCCTACAGTATTCTTCTAAAGGGATTCCTTTATATATGTTCTAAGTTCCTAAACTTAATACTGTATTTTACCTTTTACTCTCTGTGAAAATGTCTTCTTCCTCTAAATTTTGTACAGTATCCATCCTGGGAAAAAACTGACATCTACCTGTTTAGGAAATTTGAGTATGGGCCCAAAACTCCTCTTCACTTTGTCAATGCATCTCCCCAAATTCAATTCCCTAAGCAATAAAATATACCTGGAACACCAGTGAGAAATTCTGTGGGTGACCATCATGTAGTCCATCATTCACTCCCAGGTAAACATCCCCAGGTCCATGTTCTCTCTTTTGATTTCACTGGGGAGAGTTGCAGACAGCTAATATCTACTGCGATTTTTCATTTTCTCAGCTTATTACTTACATAACACACACACACACACACACACACACGTGCACACAACTGCCTCTTTCAGAATGATAACAGACATTAATTCTCAGATTTTAACTAAGCTCTCTAAGAATGGGACAGCAGTTTTCCTAATTACCCTGTAGATTATCAGGTTGCTTGTTTTCCCTGGAGTTCTTACTTCACGTTATTAGTTACAGCATCATCTTCTTTCAAATAGTGCTCCTTTGTCCACAAAGGATAAAATTTGGATCCGTGATAATTCATATGTCCTTCATAACCACTTCATTGACTGCACCAAGATCTGACTAAGTACTTAATTAAATTCTTCTCTCAGTCTGAAGAGGGAAGAAGGAGAAAGAAAGGGAAACTAGAAAGGGGGGTAGAGAAAGCATATTGTTCCAGTTATAATTTAAACTGATATATTGATTAAAAATATAAGTTTTAGAAAAGGGTGCCAATCTAAATTTCTTAAATGTCATTTTATAGCTCCTCTGTTCATTCTATTATGCAAACTTAACTTTCCCTGAATTTGTTCTGTATGACGTGAAGATATTTTCTAAAATGTTGACTGTTTTTGAGGAAATGTTGAAGTGCAGAGCCCTCGATCATGAGGAATTCAAGTTGGAGGGAAAAGTAGAGGCAGGGAGGTGATGACTGATGCCAAGTAGCACATCAATTCACAAAAACCCATAAAGTTTCAAAAATTGTACTTGAATGCACCTTTAATTTCTTAATGTTTTGCTTATATTTGGGTCTAAGTTATATTACAAGCTCTCCAATGATGGTCTTACATTAAGAAAGCCTTCCCAGGCTAGGCTTAGCAGAAGTGTTTTACTTATTTCCACAGTATTTCTTTAGTGCTTCATGAAACAAATACAGTTTGAAGGAAAGTTTTTCTTTGTGCTGTAGCACAAAGCTCATCCTAGCAATATAAAAATCAAACAAATAATATCTTCAGGTTTTAACATTCTTACTCATTTTTAAAGTTCTTAAGAGCATGTACGTATATAGACCCTGCAAAAGGAATAATTAATAGAGGTGGGTTTAATAGATCACTGAAGCAACCTAAAGGAAAGGAATATAAACAAGGAAATAAGATCCCACATAAGTTCTCTATTTTATGAAACAGGGAGATTCTACGTATTTTACAGATGGAAACCCACCACCCAATAGAAGGCAACTAGTTATTCCATGGCTTTCATGACTGTATCAACATGATAACTTTTCTAAAACAAAGTTCACAGTGTTAAGAAATAGTATTGGAAATATTTTAATTGTCAGTTCGGAAGAAACAGGACTCATAAGGCAGGTTTTAGAGGATCTAAATAATTTTGTATTTGAGCATATTACAGGTACATGAAGTACATCAAAGACCTTAATATATTGAAATGTATTGGCATGATTACATTTCTTTTTAATATTGTCATTGAACATAAATTATTTTTACAATATAAGACATGTATTTGAAACATTAGATATAAACCAGATTTCATAGTTTTTAAAAGTTTCATTTTGACAAATTGATTATGCCGTTAAAACTATCAAAATTATATTTTGGAATTTGGAGCACAGATAACTAAAAGAGAAATAAAAATATACCTGACAATCAGACTAATTCCAAATAACTTAGAGATAAATTAAAGAATACATACATACACATTTATAATATTAAAGAAAATGTACATTTAAATATCATATGTACATATATTATTATGTAAAATTATTTGTAGGTTTTCTAGGGAATCTATTCTTCATTCATATTTATTTTAAAAAAGTGAAGTCAAGGTTGGCTTATACTCTTAAAATCAAGGAAAACAAGAATTGGAGTCAAACAGAACTGAATTTCAATCAAGGCTCTGACAATTTCCAGCTAAACATTTTTAAACAAGTTCTACCTCTGGAAACTTTGATAATTTTTTAATGGGTTTTATACCAAGCTCATGGGGTTGATTTGAGGATGAGGTGACACTGTACATGTAAGATACCTAACCAGGTGACTAGTATGGTAAATATGTAATAAAATTTGGGTGCTACTGAGAGGTATTATTATGCACCTTCTATCACAGATTTCAAGTCTGTTCTTGACATATTGTAAATAAATGATAGTTGGGCAGATGGAATTACCAAATTTGGTTAATGATTTGTTAACATATATATTTTAAGAAAAACATTTAAAAGTAGCTTTTTGGTAATTTGCATATTTGTTTCATATCCTTTTTCCATTTTAATTACACATTTTATTATAGACAGTGTGCATTTGCAAACATTCCAAATTTCCTTTGGGATCTTCAACATGTTTTGATTAGTACATAGTCTCATGCTACTTTAGGAAGGGGATAACTCTCTGAGAATTGCATTCTTAGTTGACAGCATCTGGCAAGAGCATGATGGAATGTACATGCACAAACTGAGATGACCACTGCGTCACGAGGCAATCAAATCCTATGGCACCCTGCTGCATGTATGGTCTGACACTAACCAAGCTGTTGTTATGCTGACCATAACTGTATATTCAAATCACAAAAGCTATTTTTATTGACTATATTGTGAATATTAAATATTATTTTGAAAGTCATATTTAATAAAATTCATTCATTCATTGGAACAGTCTTCTAGATCTTGAATTGAGCTTAGCATTTTGATCTTGTTATATCAAATATTTTGAGTAGTTTGTGGCAAACATTCTAGTCCCATGACTCCAGAATGTTCATTCATTTTCTGTATCCTATTACAAAAAGTCAGTTTTAGAAACTTTTGCTAATTTTTCACAAAATTTGACTCCATGTAAGTTGAACATGGGTTCATATGTACATATCGATTAAATTTTCTTTTTCTTCCAATTCTATGAATGAAGACACCATAAAGCTCAGTGAAATCCCAGCAGTTAGAATTGTGGCAAATTTTTGCATGATAAAAATAAGACATTACTTTGCCGTGACTCTGGACTAATGTGTCTCTGGATTCTATGATACTAGACTGTGGATACTAGATTGTGGACCCACCTTTTGACCCAGTTATCCCACTCCTTGATTTATACCCAAAGGACTTAAAATTAGCATACTACAGTAACACAGCCACATCAGTGCTTATAGCAGCTCAATTCACAACAGCTAGACTATGGTACCAACCTAGATGCCCTTCAACAGATGCATGGATAAAGAAACCGTGGTATATGTACACAATGGAATACTACTCAGTCATAAAGAAGAATAATATTATGGCATTTGCAGATAAATGGATGGAACTGGAGAATGTCATGCTAAGTGAAATAAGCCAATTCCCCCAAAACAAAGGCTGAATGTTTTTCCCTGATAAGCGGATGATGATATAGAATCTGGTTGGGAGGGTGGGGGATATGAGAGGAATGAAGGATCTTTAGATTATGTAGAGGGAAATGAGAGGGGGAAGGGTGGGGTTATGAAAAATGGTGGAATGAGACAGACATCATTACCCTATGTACATGTATGATTGCATGAATGGTATGAATATATATCATGTAAAACCATAGAAATGAAAAACTGTACCCCATTTGTATATAATGAATCAAAATGCAGTCTGTAAAAATTAAAAAAAAAAAAGACAAGGTTTCACTAAGTTGCTTAAAGCCTTATTAAGTTGCTGAGGCTTATCCTGAACTTGAGATCCTCTTCCTTCAGCCTACCAAGTAGCTGGGATGGTAGGAGAGCACCATGCTTGGCTGAAAGCCCCTTTTCCAGCCTCTTCAGAACTTACAAATATGTATGGTCTCCGCTCCCTACAGCTCAGATGCTGTGTGGTCCAGCTTGTCACCAGAAATCAGGGCTCCTAAGTCCCTAGCTTTATTTTTTTTGTTAACTGTAAAGAACAACCAAAGAATTGTCTTTTGTTCTATTATCACTCCCAGGGAAAGTCCTAAGCAATTTACTATGGGTGAAAATAGTCCAGAAGGTGTTTCCTCTTATTTAGCAGAAGCAGATTAGGTTGAGCCATGTGATGCAGAGGCTTGGCTCCCAGGAATGGCCAGGAAGCATGTGGTGCTATGTGGGAGTGGTTCCTGTCTCCTTCTGGAATTTTCCCCTTAAGAGAATGGCTCCCCTAAGTTCACCCTATCCTGTCCATCACAGAAGCAGCACCCCCTTGATCTGTGTGTCTATAAATAAAAGAGTTGGGAAACTCCAGGTTGTTGTTGTAAGAGGTCAGAGCTGGTATGGCCAGACCCATCAAAGTCCCTCTCATTTAAAAAGAGTATTGGCTCTTCTGTGTTTATTGAGTAGATAAGTTTTTTGGGTAATAGATAGAAAACCCCCGAACATCCTCCTCCAGCAGTTAACCCTTTTCTCCTCTACATGGGACATGGCTGAGAGGACCCCCACACCGGACTTGTTCTTCCATTTTTACCTCCGATTACACAATCCTTACTATCCACCTGTAGAGAAGAATTTAGAGTTCTCTGCCAACTCCAACTTGCTTTCTTCTCCCCTTCTTTTGTCAGGTTCTAAGGGTTCTTTTAGATGCAAAACAGGTTTGATTATGTATAGCTCCTCCTCCTCACCACATGTTACCTGTTTTGTGTTGAAACAGGGCTACCAAAATGTGTTTCAGTATTCCTTCCACATGCCTTTTTTATTGAGAAAATTATTAGGCAATGATCTGTAATCAAACCAACAAATCAAATAAATAAATAAAATACCTTAGTCATGGTATTTCACTGCTTTCTCTCAAGACATGTTCATTCAAATGTTATTTTGCATGTGTTGATATTCTATCTAGATTTTCCTTTTCTTGAAGACAGAAATTAAACTATACAGTTATTTGCTTTCTATGTAGGCCCTTACTTAAATCTTTAAAGAAAGAAAAGTTTAGTGAAAAGAAGTCCCTAAATTTTTATTCTTTTTAGTGAAAATACAAAACCTTGGTAGATCAATGTGCAAAGTGTACTCAACTAAAGGAATAAGAATAAAAAGCATATGAATTCTGCAACCTTAAAGGTTATAAATTATCCTTTAACTGTGAGCACTCTGGGCTCCAAAGAACATAACTGAATTAAAGACCATTATACCCCATAATACATAATGAGACAATTTGATAGGAGACATTTTTAATCTTTACTTCAGCTAAAGTCTTCACCAACTAGTTTTAATCCCTCACATCACACATAACTTCTCTTCAGCCATATAACTTTCAGTAATACTGAAAAAAACAAAATTCTCTTTAATCATGATCACTTTTCCTCCCCCTATATCTCAAAGGACATATGCTCTTTTTTTCATGCATGAAGAGATTTACATCCTTGAAATGTTCTTTGTGCCTCCAGTTTCTTAATCTAAAGTGCTCTTTACAAACTAAAAGACACTTTGTTACTTAGCAATAACATAGAAGCTAACAATAACAAGAAGGAGTTGAGAACACATTCTGGGAAATGGTTTGAAAATTAGCACATAAAGTGCTTACTTTTACTTGTGTACTGATTAAGGCTTGCAAAGTAAGTAAGTCAATGGTACTCTTCATCAATAAATTGAGTCTACTAATCAAGTGACAAGTTGAGAAAAAAAAAAAAAAGAACAAAAAGTACCCCATTATTTGATTTGTGTGCTTTCTTATACATAACTAAATACATTTCCAAGGGGGTAATAAAAACCCTACCATTTGTGCTGGTAGAGTGCAAAACTTGATTTATAAACAATTAAAGTTCAGTTGAAAATAAGTATATCAGCAAGTTGCATATTTGCATACCTATTATTTTTTTATAGCCTGGATGACATGAGAAGAAAAGAAAAAAATAATTTCTGTATAACTACATCTGATTCTGTAGTGGCATCTGCTCTTATCGCTGCAGCCTATATTTATAGAATTTCTTTCTGCTATTTGTTTACCACTGAACATTTCTCTTTGAGAAATAAGCATTTAGTTTGCCCCCATCACCACCTTATATGATGCTTGAGTGAATTGCATTTGAAATTGTGTGGTTTTATTTAAATGTTTACTTCCAGTGAATTATATTTCTTGCAAAAGTACTTCCCTTTAAAGAAAGCAGAAAATAAAATGAGGTTGCCATTTATTGTTCATATTTATTTGTGATTTTTTTCAAGAACCTTCGTACATTAAAATTTCATCCATAATACATTTCATCCATATAACTTGACTTTTAATTTCACTTGCTTTTTATTCTTGAAATTCTTGGTGGGAAATGATGATTGTGCAAGCTAAATTGAATGTACTTTGGATGCATTTTAAGGTTGCCAATACAGATTAATTATGTTTTCTTTCAAAAATCGCCATTGAGACACGCAGCTGTCATCAGAACCACCATCCCATTACCAACTTCCATGCATATATATTTCCTGACCTTCACTATCTCTCTGTATATTTTTGGCTTTCCCTTCTTGAAAGCATTGGTTAGATTTCACTCTTCTGTGAAGGTTTCTCTGATAAATCCTATTCATCTTCAATCAATTCATTCAGTTTAGCATCACTAGCACTTAGGTACATAATTCAATCAGGCTGTTGAAGGATTACCTTCATGTTTCTTGCACATATTTTCTGAATTTTCTGTGTTGAATTTGTGACAGGTCACTTTCATTATTTTGTAAAATACTTTAGGATTATGAATTTGTATATATTGCACTATAGCTGGTTAGAGAATATATTAGCTACTGTGGTTGAAATTCCAGATTTCCCATATACTGATACATGCCTCAGTGTTTTTTCTCTGTAAAAAGGACAATAGTTAGTGTCCTTGATGAGAACATCATATTTCTTTAAAAGTACTAAGCCTGATCTGAAGAATTTCATGCTGAATACAGCATACCTGTTTCATAAACTTTGGCTTAAATTACTTGAATATCCTAGAGGATATGTGTATTACATGCAGAAGAAATTATAAGGTCAGTATATTATAAGATACATTGACAAATACTTAATCATTTTAAATCACTTATTAGTTAATTCAACTTACTTTGAACCAGGACATAACTTAAAACTCATTTCAACTCCTCATTTATAACTGATAAAAGTGAATCTAGCAAATGTAAGTTTATCAAGAATGTTTGTATGTAGTAATATACTGAGGATCAGTACTTCAAAATTTGATTCCTTCTTTTCTCTTGTATTGTTGCATAAATGATACTTTTCTTAAATTTAAACTGCTAAACCTCTATGTATATATTAGTTTATTTATTTAAAAGTCAAAAATAGTGATATGATACTAAACTAAAAGAAAGAGCAGTTAGGTTTAACTTAGAAATTTACTCCCTGTTAAATATATTAACAAACATTTAAAAATCTTCCAACCTTTATTGTATGTAGTTTGATTTTTAATGAAAATAATAAGTATAAAGAGAATGGCTGTTCATCTGTAGGTACTGACTTCATGATTTTTAGATATAACAAGAGAAGTGTCTAAACTTCTAAAA
Source organism: Glaucomys volans (assembly GCA_020662805.1). Taxonomy (NCBI): domain Eukaryota; kingdom Metazoa; phylum Chordata; class Mammalia; order Rodentia; family Sciuridae; genus Glaucomys; species Glaucomys volans. Next base: position 434,221 of record JAJEJO010003853.1, read on the forward strand.
AATAAGTTTTTAAGATAGTAATAAAATACTATTTGAATACAAATTTATTACATATCTGAATTATGTTGCATAATTAGAAAATATTGAGGCTGGTGCCCATATGGTTGTTTAGTGTTTTCTAAGGAAATTCCATCTTGGCATTTGTTGAAAATTTCATGAACCTAAAATAAAATAAATTAGTCTAGAAATCAGGAAAAATATGTTTCAATTCTCCTGTGGAAATTAAATCTGCACCACCAACTTAGAGATGTCATGGTTCAAAGGAATCCACCTAAGTTAAGTTGAAAGTAAGAGCCAGGAATGCTGACAGGCAGATTCACAGGTTAAGGTCAACATTTCCATTTCCAAGAACATGAAGTAGAACTTCAGTCATAATCTATTCTGATCAGTCAGCCTTGCTGAGAGCTGTTGCTGGGTTATCACAGCATTTTTCGGGTCTGTCAGCTGCTAATGGTGAATCATTCTTGGAAATAAAATAAATATGAATTAGTTTATAGGGACAGTATGTTTTATACATATCATATGAAAGCTATTCCAAGATAGGAGTTTTGGAACCAAAACACTTTTTTTTTTTTTTTTTTAACTTAAACATCTGATATGTGATTTTGCAGAATACCATTAAACTTATTAGGAGGTTTAATGCTCTGTTACTCAAAGTCTAGCCAATAATGTCCATTGATATTTTTCAATGTTTGAATATTCACTATAGGTTATAATTCTTTAAATCTTAATGAATAATATAAAATGTATGATTTAAGGAATTTCCAGAACTTCTTGTTTCCAAACCCAACAGATTAATATTTGTCAGGAAATTTTGTATCGGTGTTTTTGTAATTAGTAATTAGTTTTCACAGCTTATAGTAGTATTATGCTAAGCTGCATTTAGAGTTTGGTGGCAGGGTATATCTATTCAATACCTACTCTTGAATTCAAACGTATTCACATCTCAGTTTTAGTGTCAAATCTTTATATTAGTAAAGATGAGTACTAGATGCTCAAAATATCAATTCAATTTAATACAATAATTATTAACTAAATTTTTTCCATAATAGATAATCAAGGAAAGTTCCCTTGTCTGAAAAGTTTGTAAGATAATAAGGAGACAAACATAAATAATCATAATGCCTCTGTCATAGGTATTTAAACAATCTGCTTTTGTGCATGTTCTCTGTTGCATATTTTAGAATAGGAAAACAAATTTGAATGCCTAGATTCAAGCTCCTATTTAGTTATTTAAGAATTGTCCCATTTTAAAGTCTTTGTTACACATGTTTTCTTTATATTTTGTAAATATTAGCAATGGTAAAATATCAACCTTGTACTGAATAACTAATTTGATCTAGACACTGCAATAAATGATTGATGTTATTATTACTCCTTTTAAGAAATAAATCTGTAAAATAGATATAATTATTATTATTTTAAAGAGGAAGAACCAGATTCAGAGAAATCAAATTGCTTAATGACCCACATAAAACCTCAAAGCTGTCAAATAGGGAGGCAGTGTTTTCAATGATGCCTGTTAAAAAATAATTTAAAATGCAATGTGTGAAATGTGTGAAACAATGCAAGGTTTAGAGGAGACTCCAGTGCAAAATGTAAAATAATAAACCTTTTAAAGAATGGAAGAAAGTCTTCAGAACCTACAGTCAGGCAAAGAGTTCTTCGTTTTAAAACAAAAGCAAGATTTTCTGAAATGGAAAAATATAATGATAAATTTGATTCAAATAAAACTTTATAACTTTTTCTCTGAGATATACTTTGTTAAGAGAATGAAATGACAAGCTCATAGAGTGGAAGAAGAGGTTTGCAAACCTCAAATCTGACAAAGAACTAGCATCTAATACATATAAAGAATTTACAAAACTGAACACTAACACAATAAACAAACTAATCAAAGCATAGGCAAAAGGTATAAACAGAGTTCTGAGGAAGATATGTAATGTCACGCAAACGCATGGAAGCATGTTCACCCTCAATAGCCATTAGAGAAATAAAAACAGGACAATTTATACATGCAGCAACGTAGGTGAATTTCCCAAGTGTAAAAAGCAAATTAAAAAAGGTTATATAAATACAGAAGAAACTAGAAGCTACCAGGGTTAAGGAAGTTGTAGGGATGGAAAGGATATATATGGAGCTGAAAAAGTCAACTTGAAGAACACTTTGCTTAAGCAGCGTTTTGCTTCTTAAATGCATCAGTGTTAGTTATGGTTTGGATGTGAGGTGTCCCCTAAAGCTCATGTGTGAAACAGTGCAAGGTTTAGAGGAGAAATGATTGGGTTATGAGATTCTTAACCCAATCAGTGGATTAATCTCCTAATGGGATTAATTGAGTGGCGACTGAAGGAGGATAGGGTGCGGCTAGAAGATGTGGTCACTGAGGGCATGCCTTTGGGGTACATGTTTGGAGAGCTGAGCTGAGGTGAGCTTAGTCTCTCTGCTTCCCAGTTATCATGTGAGTTACTTCCCACTGGCACACTTCCTCCTGATGTTCTGTCTCTGCTCAAGCCCTGAGGAATGGAGACGGCCTTCCAGGAATTGAGACCTCTGAAATTGTGAGCGCCTAAATAAGCTTTTTCTCCTCTGCAATTGTTCTGATCAGGTCTTTTAGTCACAGTAGCAAAAAAGCTATCTAAAACAGTGTAGTGTTAATATTGTGGTTAATGTGTGTGTGTGTGTGTGTGTGTGTGTGTGTGTGAATGAATATATATTTATATGCAAATTTAGAAGTATATTACTTTTCTCTAATGCAATGTAGTAATTTTAGGGGATTACAGTTATAATTGAGAGAAGCAATTTTTAAATAGAAATAAAACAAGACGTATTTCATGTTTGTATAAATATGTCAAAATATACTGTCATGTACAGCTAAAAAGAACAAATAAAATTTAAAAAGAAAGAAATAGACATTTCTTTTGTGAGTATATGGTTGAGAGTGGTGGTGCTAGGGATTGAAGCCAAGGCCTTGTGCATGCTAGACAATTGTTCTACCACTGAGTCAAATCCCCAGCTCAGAAAGATATTTTTTTTTATGAAGTACAATAGTCAAAAATTTTAAAAGACTAAATGTGGAATTGAATGGGGAAGCATGTTGAGAATGTAAAATCAGACCTATCCAGCTTCAGTGTTTGGGTGAACAATTCTATCATTAGCTGCTGTGGGCAGGGTTGGCATAGCCTGGTGAAGGAGTGCGTGAATGAGGAAATAAGAGGGTTGGTTGTGTATTTTAATTTGAGATTGACTAATTTGTAGGTGTTTGTGGCAAATAAAGTGAAGTTTACAGCAGATATGGGGAAATGTGAGTGTGAAATTCTTGGGAGACATTTAATCTGTAAAGGTCTTTGGTTGGTGATGACATACAGGTGGGACCAAAACTATGAGTGAGAAAGAGGAGCCACAAAGCAAAAGAAGCTTAGATGTCAGTGAGGCAGGAGATAGAAAAGGGAAGCTCAGAGAATGGGATCCCACCAGTTCAGATTAAAACCCTAAGGTAAAGCTTATTTATTTATTCATTTACTTACTTATTTTTGGCTGCCTGATTGGAAGGCCCCAGTCACTTTTGGATGCTCATACTTTCTGTTGTTGCCCCAGGTTTTCTTGACTACCCTCACATTAATCAATTCCAAAGAGTTATTTTGAACTCAATTATTTTGGAAACAATTATTTTGTTTTAAGGAACAAGTACCCCGATAAATTCAGATTAACAAAATGCATTAAACCATCCCATTATGGGAATAAGAAATTACAAGTGTATACTGTTAATTGAGTTAGAAAAAGAGAACAATCAAGAGAAATTTTCCAATGTATCAAATTTATCATTATATTTTTTCATTTCAGAAAATCTTTTGTTTTAAAACTAAGAACTTTTTGCCTAACTATACAAACTGAAGATTTTCTTCCATTTTTTAAAGATTTATTATTTTACATTTTGCATTGGAGTCCGAAATATATTTTCCTCAACAAAACAGTATAAAAACCCCTAGGCAGACAGTCACTAATGGTACCCTCTTTTGAACCCATCCCATGCCATGGGAGCTTTCTTATCTTATTTCTAATAAATCTGCTACTGAATTCTCACCCTCTGTCATCTGCATATTTCGTTCTTCAGGTGTTTGAGATAAGAATACTCCAAGTTGAGCCCAAAACACCAAAGGCCAAATGTTTTCCCTGATAAGTAGATGATGATACATAGTGGGGATCGGTGGTGGGAGGTAAGAGAAGAATGGAGGAACTTTAGATTATGTGGACAATGGGGTGGGGGTGTGAAAGATGGTGGAATGAGACCGACATCATTACCTTATGTACGTGTAAGATTATACGAATGATATGAATCTACATCGTGCACAAGCATAGAAACAAAAAGTTGTACCCCATTTGTGTACAATGAATCAAAATGCAGTCTGTAAAAATAAAAAAATAACAAAAATAATATTCAAGTTGCTGTAAGACTTACAAAAAAAAACAAGAAAGAATACTCTAGCACTCACAAGATCCTGTGTTATATCTGCAACCTTCAAAAGATAGCAGGAGGAAGGGCAAATGATAAGAGAAATTGAAAAAAAAAAATCAGAGATGTAGGAGAATAATCAAATTAGTTAAGTTTCCTAGAAGTCAAGGAAGAAATGGTTCAAGAAGAGAATAATCAATAAAACCATATACTGTTTGCAATTTTCAAGATCAACTATTAAATTTGCATCTGAGAAATGGTTTATGAACTTACACATGCTATTTCAATTGAGGGATATGAATAATGATATCAACAAAAACCATATTATAGAAGCCACAAGAACAAGGCATTTGGAAATAAGCAGGAAAAAAGGAAGGAAAGGAGGAGAAGGCTTGGTTTTTAGAGGTGGAATAAAATGGGAGAGTACAGACTTACAGTTGGTAGGAGAGAAGACATAAGATAATTGAATTGTTTTAAAGGTATATAAAAAGGGGGAGTCTTAGAGGAAGCAGACACAGGATAGGGGCTAGGTGGATCATGAATCCTCCAGCATATTTATAAAATACACCATTTTCAGCCACAAGCTCTTAAAATGACACTTTTTCTGCAATAGATTTGAATGTAAAAGTTACAGGCTCACAAGGCATGGCAGGCTGTTGATGAGAGTTTTCATTGAAACTGGCAGGAACATTGGGAACCAGCTGTTGGTTATAGGTAGATCATTTTAAAGTAGTTTAAAAATCTAAGGGATAATTCTAAGTTTCTTTGCTTCAGATCATAAAAATTCCCCATGTATTTTACCCAAGAAAATCACACACCTTTCAGACATAGGATTACCAGCTGCCATGCAAGTTTTTCTCTATGATGCATTTTATGATTGAATTAAAGAAACCAATGTGTGTTCTGTAATTGATAATTGTAATGATTACTTAATATGTAAATGATGATAAAGGGAGGTCCCAATATGTTCAGTGTTGGATATTTCACTTACTGAGTTGGTGGCAATATCTTTTACTGTAATTTCTCTATCAATGTTATAAACCCCATTACATACAGGAAGTGACATCCCTGGATATCACTGGATATCTGAGGTCTCTTGCACTGCTGGGCAACTAGCTCTCTGAAGCACCTTACAAAGCTCTTCAGTAAAAGCCTTCACTTTTATAGTGCTGGCTCCAGGTATCCTCACTTCTGTGGCCGTCTGTGGAAGCTTTTGCATTCTTTTACAATAGTGGCCCCAATTCAAGAATTCCAATGGTGGCACTTGCATATTTGGGGCACATGGATGTTTAGAGTATTGAGCTCTCTAAGCCCACTGCTGAAGCTCAAATCCTGGCTCCACTACTTAACCTGTGTGACACTGAGTGAGAAACTGAATTGCTCTGTGCCTCAATTTCATAAGCGTTCCTACTGCCTACCCATGTAGCATTGTTCTGGGGCTTAAATTAGAAAATCCTCAGGTAACACTTTTAAAACACTTTAAATATTTTCTGACATCCACAAAGGACTCCATACAAAATAGCTGTTCTTTGGTCATATGCTCACTGTTCTTGTTATAATGGATCACTCTTTCAAATATCTTAATTGGGTACCAAAAAAATGGAGTGAAAAAAAGTAAATACCTAAAAATGTAATTGTGTAGTACTCAAAACATGTTCCATGTGTGAAAAGGAAAAATGTGAATTCTGGTGATGCTTTGACAAGAGACCTAATAATGTTTCAGTAAGATGAGATGGCTGTCAGCAGGCATTTTTATTGCCTTGAACTTTTTTCCCCCTTAAATTATAAATAACTGAATAGCTAGAATGCCACCATATTTCTTTCCCTTCCTATATAAAATGGGAATGTAGAAGTAAACTCCCTCTCCTTATAAGTGGTTTCATGAGCTAACCAAGTCCTAAAATAAAGTGACAATTTTTGGTTCCCATTTCACACCATTTCCCATGGTACCAGTGAGCTCAGACAGAATATTCCTACAGTACTTTGCAACAGGAAGACAGAATTTCTGGTGTCAGGAATGACAGAATGCTGTTCGGACTGGGAAACCCTGTGGGTAATTTCATTTTCATTTGCTGCTGAAGCAGAAAAATCAACATGCTGTGTGTCAGAGTACAATGAGAAATACTTCTTGGCATTTGAATTTTAGCCATTGGTGAAGGAGAAATACCTGAAGCAGGCTGTCAAGGTGTAACTTCACATGGATTCGTCTGGTTTAAAGTAAGCAGCTAGTCTGCATTCTGATATTATCAGAAATAGAAAGGCCCCTTTAGCTTGAACCAAATGCCTTAGGGAATTAGAGTTCCTGTGAAATCTGATGCTCTGATGGCTGATCTTCAAGACTGAAAATAAAGTAAGCCTTAAAGTCTTCCCTGTGAACATATCTACCTTGCTTGGATTTTAGACAGATGGAAAAAGGAAAGTGATGAGGAGGAAAGAATATCTATGCTGGAAACTCGCCCTGAAGTGGACAAGAATTTTTCAATTAAAAAGCTATCTAGTAGTAACATGACAATTTAAAATTTAATGGTTTGATTCCTATTCCAACCTGTGAATAGTGTTTCCAGTTGTATTTTAGTGAAGGAGAAGATAGTTAATACAAGTTAAAATAGATTTTTAAAAATACTAAAGACACCTTATTATTTGTGCTGTTTTGTAGTTTTATTATATTCTTGCATATTAAGTTTGTTCATTGAAAATTGATAGATACTAATTGTAAATAAAAAATTCACAGGAGAAAATGTTATAAAGTTAAATGAACTATTCACAATGACTGAGAATTCCAAACCACAAATCTAACCATAATAGAAATTTTGGTATGCCTACTTAAAATGAATAAAATCAAGTACTATACATGTGTGTATACACACACACACATACATGAAAAAATAAAAATTGTGTTAGTAGTCTCAGCAAATTTGAGAGGCCCTAAGCAACCCAGAGAGACCCTAAATACTCTAAATACAAAGTAGGGCTGGGAGCCGGGTGTGGTGACGCATGCCTGTAATCCAAGCGACTTGGGAGGCTGAGTCAGGAGGATCACGAGTTCAAAGCCAGCCTCAGCAACTTAGCGAGGCCCTAAGCAACTCAGTGAGACCCTGTCTCTAAATAAAATACAAAATAGGGCTGGGGATGTGTCTCAGTGGCCAAGTGTCCCTGAGTTCAATCCCTGGTTCAAAAAAAAAAAAATTGTGTTAGTAAAAGGTTATTAATCTATTCAAATGGCTTTGTGAATTTCTTTTAAAGTTAAAAGTACATTCCATATTAATATAAGTGAAATTACACTATTATAGCACAGGATTCTATTAATTAAATAATAATTTTCAAATATTTCAAAAATTAAACTTTTTTAATTGGCAGGAACTGTTGCAAATAATGTTTCAATGAACATGCATTTGTTTATATTTTTGATAAGGTAAATTTTTTAGCCTCAGAATGATTTAAATAATAGATAGCAAATTACTGGTATGTAATGCAATATTATAAAGCAAATTCGGTTAGATAAGGTTATTATTATATAATAGTTTTGTTTCTTGGTGTAATTCCACAAATTTTCAGTTGATTCATAAATTAATTAATTAATTTGGTGATTGGATTTTTACATAATCATTGTGATTTTTCCCAACATACATGTAAATTTTTCCTCTTAACTCATCATTAGCCAGAATTATTAACTCAATATTAAAAAGTATTAGTTATTGTGTGTATCATTTCTCTGGGCCTCGTAACACATGCCTATAATCTCAGTTACCTGGGAGACTGAGGCAGCAGAATCCCAAGTTTAAGGCCAGCTTGATCAATTTAATGACAATCAGTCTCAAAGTGAAATTGACTTGGGGTACAGGTCAGTGAGAGAGCACTTTCCTAGCACGTGTGAGGCCCTGGGTTGGAACACTAGTACTGAAAAAAATAAAAAAATAAAAAGAGAGAGAAAGAAAGAGAGGAAGGAAGGAGGGAAGGGAGGAAGGAAATTTAATCATGTTGATTGTTGAGTGATACCTTAATCAAATTAAGAAGTTTTATTATTCAATTTATTCAATTATTAATTGAATTTGTATCCATAAGTATCATTGAAGTTTATCAACAGATGCAACACAGTTTACATCAACTAAGTAGTGTCTAGTGAAGTTCACGTTATGATTCAGGCAATAATTGTCTACAAGAACTTGTGCAAATTATCTAAACTTCCTGGGACTCAATTTCCTGACTGGTAAGAGGGAATAATAGTATTTATCACATAGAATTATGATAGGATGAAATGAATTGATAAACATATGCTAGAATATTCTCTATAATAAAACTCAATAAATTTTATTGTTTGTTTACCAATGGTTTATACATCATCTAGTAATAATACCGTAGGGTTGGTTTTGTTTCTTTAATCCATAAATGAAATGCAATACATTATAAGATATGCTAAAGTTCAATACTTCACATATTTTAGGGTAATATGCCCCAGGCATTAATGAATTATTATTTTAAATTGAAATTATTTGCTAGTATTTTAAGAAATTTTAGCATCAAAATCTTCACAAAGAAGGAAAGTATATTGCTTTCTCTCTCTTTTTTTAAATTTATTTAATTTTGATTCATTGACCACAAATGGAGTACAGCTATTGTTTCTCTACACAAAGTAGAGTCACACCATCTGTGAATTCACACATGTACACAGGGCAATGATGTCTGTCACATATTCTGTTATTATTCTTACCACCTCCACCCCAACCCCACCCCTTCCTTCCCTCTATGCTGTCTTTCCTTCCTCCATTCTTGCCACCCTTCCACCCCGCATTGTGCATCATCAGTCACTTATCAGAGAGACCATTCGGCCTTTGGATTTTTGGGATTGGCTAATCTCACTTAACATAACAGTGTCCAACATCATCCGTTTACCTGCAAATGCCATAATTTTATTCTTCTTTATGGCTAATATTCCATTATGTATATATA
>JAJEJO010003853.1:444017-573981 GCA_020662805.1 Glaucomys volans
CCCACATCCTCACCAACACCTGTTGTTGCCTGTATTCTTAATAAAAGACATTCTAATTGGAGTAAGATGAAATCTTAAGGTGGTTTTGATTTGCATTTCTCTTTTAATTAGGGATGTTGAACATTTTTTTCCTAAATCTGTTGATTCCTTGTAGATTTTCCTCTGTAAAGTGTCTGTTCATTTCTTTGGCCCATTTATTGATTGGGTTATTAGTGTTCTTGGTGTAAAGATTTTTGAGTACTTTGTAGATTCTGGAGATTAGTGCTCTATCTGAAGTGTGAGTGGCAAAGATTTTCTCCCACTCTGAAGGCTCTCTGTCTTCACATTGCTGATTATTTCCTTTGCTGAAAAAAAGCTTTATAGTTTGACTCTATCCAGATCATTGATTCCTGCTTTTATTTCTTACGCCTTGGGAGGCATGTTAAGGAAATCTGGTCCTAGGCCAACGTGATGAAGATTTGGACCTACTTTCTCTTCTATTAGGTGCAGGGTCTCTGGTCTAATTCCTAGGTCCTTGATCCATTTTGAGTTGAGTTCTGTGCAGGGTGAGAAATAGGGGTTTAGTTTCATTTTGCTGCATATGGTTTTCCAGTTTTCCCAGCACCATTTGTTGAAGAGGCTATCTTTTCTCCATTGTATGTTTTTGGCTCCTTTGTCAAGTATGAGATACCTGTATTTATGTGGGTTTGTCTGCTCATAAATCTAATACATTTTTATTCATAAGTGATGCATCCTCTGAGGGAGAAATTAGGAAAACTATACCATTCACAATAGCCTCAAGAAAAATAAAATACTTGGGAATCAATCTAAGAAAAGAGGTGAAAGACCTCTACAATGAGAACTACAGAACACTAAAGGAAGAAATTAGAGAAAGTCTGAGAAAATGGAAAGATCTCCCATGTTCTTGGATAGGCAGAATTAATATAGTCAAAATGGCCATACTACCAAAAGCACTATACAAATTCAATGAAATTCCAATTAAAATCCCAACAACGTACCTCATAGAATTAGAGCAAGCAATCATGAAATTCATTTGGAGAAATAAGAGATCCAGAATAGCTAAAACAATTCTTAGCAAGAAGAGCAGAAGCAGGAGGTATCACAATACCAGACCTTCAAATATACTACGGAGCAATAGTAACAAAAACAGCATGGTATTGGTACCAAAATAGACAGGTAGATCAATGGTACAGAATAGAGGTCACAGAGACAAACCCACATAAGTACAGGTATCTTTTTTTTAATTTAATATATCATTTCCAAGTTTATATGTTCATGTTTTGCTTCTTTAGTAGACTGAGACATAAGAAAGATTCGGGATTTTGCTTTTGGAATTAGAAGAAAACCTTTACATTTGAACTAAAGAAAAGTTTTGCCCTTAACTGATGATATTTTCTTAAAAATAAATATTTGTGGAATTATACTTATAAAACTACTAAATTTCTATTTTGGTATTTAATCAGTGAAACATTTATGGAGGACCTTCTTTATAATAAAGAGATGTATATCATCTCTCTGCACCTCAGAGCAGCTCAAAAGGGACTAAAATGCTTTAATAACTGTTTATATATTTGAAACTTTTATATACACAATGGCATTTACTTCTCATAACAATTTATTGTGATGTTTATTGTTCTAACATTGCAGCTATAAAAGCTAAGATTTAGAGTGATTAATTTACTTAAAGTAACATAAATAGCTAAGTCAAGAAGTAAGACTCCAATTCAGATTGGCTGTCTGGAAGCCTGTGATCTAGCAACCAGACATGAATGACAGGCAGACAATAATTATGAAATGAAGTGCTGGCAATACCATAAGACAGCATCAAATAACTTGACTTTAAACTTCTTAAGGGCAGGTATGAGGTTTTGCTTATTTTTGTCACTACAAGAGACTGCAGGCACCTGGAACATAATAAGACAAATCAGTGTTGCTTAGAGGATTAATACCAATTGGATCAATAATTTTAAAAGACTATAGGTAAATTGAGTATCAGGAAAGACTTCATGAAGCAGAAAACATACGGCGAGCCTAGTCATGAAAATAATATTGTCAATACTTTAGGTGAGATAGGAATTGCTCATAGCAGGAAAAAATGTGTGAATGAATGGAATCAATATAATCTAAAAGGATTTGAAAAATAGGTAGTAATCTAGATCATGTTGTACCTACAATACAAGTGCAGAAGAAAAATCTTCACAAATAAATTTTTCTTTTGTAATAATTGAAATTTCAAAAAGAAACAACAAACAATACAAAATCCCCTGGGTAAGAAATTCAGAACTTTTCGAGCCATTGTGTTTAAAGTTTTAGGTTATCTCCCATCAGAACATCCCCTGTTCCTCCTTGCTGGATACTAAAGTACCCTAACCTTAACCCTTCGGTACTTTTAGTTCCAGCTCTCTCTCTCAATGAAATGACACCCTATTAACATCTGGAACATCCTTCTGCAAGAAACCCTAATCCTTATTCTGGTCTATGTCTGGATATATCTCTTCCCATAACAATCACTTCTAAGCACATTATTTTCTTTGCTTATGTTGTGTATAATTTTTCTATTTCTTACTTCAGTATGTATATTCCATAAAAATTCCATTTTTGTTACTTGTGTTTGAAGAGATTTCCCAAGTATGCAGAACAATGCCTGTACATGTAGGTACTGGTATCAGAAAATATTTTGGTGAGTCCTATTCAACAGTTAGAGAAATGGAGACTTTGATAATAAACTACTTGCTTCAGTTCTCAAGCCTATTATTGGCTTAACCCAGTTTTTTTTTTTTTTCTTATTCTAAACACTGAGTTCCTTAATTCCATTTGATACTTCCTCCTGTTGAGGAAAGCTTTTCCAGGATGTCTTTATTCATAAACCATAAATTGAAACCACTGCTCTGGCTTTTGCTGTTTAGCTTAGGACGATCAGCAAGTGACTGATCAAAATAAAGTTATCTATGTTTTAGCTAGTAGCCAATAATAAATAATATAGATGGGTTAAAAAATAAATTGCTGTTTTCTGGATGATGATTTACCAACCAAGCAACAGGATATAGTCACTAAAGAAATTTGTGAGAAATTTTTCTTGGGACTTAATAGTGATGGCAACAAAGGAAATCAATGAAGGAAAATATGCCTGGATTGCTGTCATGACGGATGATTTAAACAATGAGCAAATGATGCCTGCTGTGGCTGGCAAGACAGGACATGGTCACTGCAGTGTACCTTGAAAACCCACCCAGTTCACTGGGAGGCCAGTCTGGTCCTCTTCTGACATGTTTTCCTATACGTCCTTGTATTTCCATAGGTCCTTGCAATAGCCCACAGTTAGCGTAGAAACTACCACAGATAGCCATCTTTTCCTTGTATCTCAAATGAGTCCAAGAATCAGAAATAATCCTCTTAAATTACACCAGAACAATTTTTTTTAAGTCTTTATGTTTGTCTTGTTCAGCTATTTCAGAAGTAAAGTGTTTTTTTTGAAATTCTTAAAAGGCATATAAAATAGTCATTATAAGTTGTCTCTATCTTTGAAGTAAATTTAATCATTTTACATTGAAAAAAACACTTTTGTTCTTACTTCTGAAGCCATTTTGACAGGCAAAACCTGTCATTTCATGGACAATATGCCACAAAATACAATTCATTCCTTTTCTTTAAGTGGCTCAGAAAAGCACAAATGCACACGGGTATAAAGATGGATTTATTTTATAATAAATAAGTGCTTATTTTTGTTGAAGAATATCTTCTGTAAATTTTAGTTATTGAATCAAGATATTGTGCATACTGTCATGCATTATTTAATTAAATATGTCTGGGTGTGATGTTACATCATTTAATCATCATTCCAAGGATTTACGTATTTTCTGCACTGATTGAAGGTCATCCACATTGCAGATTCTTATACATCATTAAATCACTTAACCATTCTCCATCATGGTACGTCCAACAATGTTACTAAGCTGTGTCTTTTTTCGCCTACCATGTTGCCAATTCCAAATGATCACCTAATTTTTATCTCTTTAAAATAAGAATTGCATACTCCTTTTGGTCAAAATAATTTTCATAGGCCATTATATTACTTTACTATTTTATTGTTTACTCCAGTCCATTGTATTAAGGAAGAATTATTAAATTCATGAGGAATTGGGAAAGGAAACAATTAAATGCAGTCTGCACCTTTATTGTTATTATTAATATGGTAGCTTTCTCTATCATATAATATGCAAAATTGCTTTCTTTATTGCTTTCTCTTTAGGACACCAGGCATGAAATTTGGTCTTGTTAGAACATAGAACAGATAAGAGTGATGGGCTTGCTATTTTTCCTTTTTCCTTTATAGCATGACGAATAAGCAGTTCAGAGACATCCACTTACATGCCTATCTAATTTATAGGGATCTGCATTTCCATTAATTCATCATCATTGTTTCTGTGACACTTTTTCACTATTTCTCTGAACAGAATATTTAGAATAATACAAATGTACTATTGCCATTATTTCTAGAAAAAGTCCTTCTTTATAAAGATGGCCTTGGAAACCAAGCCAGGGAACTAAGTACAATAAAGAAGCATCTTTTGTTTTCTTTGTGGAAGAATACTTCATTGAGATATTGACTGGTGTTCTCTTTGGATTTTCCCCTATCTTCATTTCCATCAAGTGGTTTAGCTTAGTGCTGCCTTGTTTTGTGAAAGGTCTGTAGAGAAGAGATTGAAAATGAAATTGCATGAAATTCTTTTTCAGGCTTTTTCTCTTCTCTCTCCCTTTCCTCCTCTTCTCCCTTCTTTCAATTCTCAAGTAATTGAAGAGATTGTGTGCAGTGTTCCAAGGGGCGAAGTTTGGAGGGGAGACTGATAGTCAAAAGCAAGGAGTTGGAGATTTTCCTGCTTGATGTAACTAGATTAAGATGCTGTCACCTTTTAATCTCATATATTGCCAGTGCTTTCACCTTTTATTTTGGTTCATGGCAACATGTCAAATTAGTATTCAATGTATATAGTATTTATTTGATATTCTATTTGAAGATTCTTGAGTGCAAGCATTCAGCTGTATGTATTTTGTGTCTTCCATATCTAGACTAACACTGCTTAACAGAATTTTCTACAACAATGGAAATATCCCCATACTTGTGACAACAAATATGGTAGCTTCTAACCATATGTGGTTTATGAATACTTGAAATGTGTTTGGTACAAAAGACAAACTGATTTTATATATTATATCACATTATTTTTGTTGGCTTAAATTGAAATAGCCACATGAAATAGTGACAACCAATTGAATGTACAGATCTAGATTCATGTTTTATAAGTAATACCTTTTCAATAAGTAATCAATTGGAGTGACAGAAATTCACTCCTGGTTTTATACTTAAATACATTGCTTCTTTGATATTTTATATAATTTTAATAGGAGTGCATAAATCCCTAACAAAATTCTGGCAACTGGCATACAAAAACATAATAAAGATGGCGCACCATGATCAAGTGGGGTTTATCCCAGGGATGGAAGGTTGGTTCAACTTCCAGAAATCAATAAATATAATTAATCACATCAATAGACTTAAAGTTAAGAATCATATGATTATTTCAATAGTTGCTGAGAAACTGATAAAATACAGCACCCCTTCATGCTTAAACACTAGAAAAAATAGGGATAGTAGGAACATCTCAACATTGTAAAGGCTATATATGCTAAGCCCACAGCCAACATTATTTTAAATGGAGAAAAACTGAAAGCATTTCCTCTAAAAACTGGAACAAGGTAGGGATGCCCTCTTTCACCACTTCTCTTCAACATTATCCTTGAAACCCTAGCCAGAGCAATTAGACCAAAGAAATTAAAGGATTAAGAACAGGAAAAGAAGAAATCAAGCTGTTACTATTTACCGATGACATGATTCTATATTTAGAGGATTCAAAAAATTCCGTGAGAAAACTTTTAGAACTAATAAATGAATTCACCAAAGTAGCAGGATATAAAATCAATGCACATTTCTATTCATAAGTGATGAATTCTCTGAAAGGAAATTAAGAAGAACTATTAATATTTTATTTAAATTTAAGAGTGAATTGATATTAAGATATCTAAATATTCCCTTATTTTATTCCTTAATATTAAAAAGAATAAAATAAACAAGAAACATGAATATATTTTCTGAAATATTTTTTAAAGTATGCTTAAACAAATTAATATTCAATCATAGTACTTATGTACCTCTGAAAATAATAATACTGGCCTATATACTGCTCATGCTATAGAACCTTGTAGATTAAGCAAAAGTTTGAAGTTGTAGTATTATATTATGTTGGTGCATTTCATTTGCATGTGTTAATTAATTACAATTTTATAACATCAACATTTAGGCCTGAAGGTATTGGTGGCTAAAAGCAATTCTCTTATAATCTGAAACTTAATAATGAACAAACTTAATGGAGGTCACAAAATTTTCTTCATATTGTTAAGGTTAATTGTAAAATTAATTAGATCAATTTGCACCTCTCATATGAATTAAATATACAGTCATTTAGGATTGACAAATTTGAAATTTTAAATGATAGCATATATAGTAAACATCTAATCAAAATTTTTATAACATTTTAGTACGTATAAAGTTTTAAAAATTCAATTTGATACTCTCAGGAAAATAATGTTCTCATACATAAGTAATGACACACTTTCTTTTAGTTTATAATTTTCTTGCTCTTTCTATAATATTATGTTTTTATAAAATATACTGCACCAACAATAAGAAGAAATCCAAAATTATCTGTATGATGATCTTGCCACTTAATAATGAAGAAGTTCTTTTTGGATAGGTAGCCTGTGTTCATTAATGAAATCATTTTAGTAATTTCTAGCCTCAAAAATTGTATTTGAACCTGTTACGTATCAGTGGAGGATTAACCCTCTTCACTTCTAATGTTTCCTTCATAGAAAGTAAATGTGGTCAACATAGCTCAAGTTCTCTGGGGTTACAAAATTGTTTTTGGAGGCAAATAGGGAAGAAACACTCACAGCCCCTCCTTTACTTTTCCCCTCTGGTAACCTGGCTGCAGTGTGCTTTCTCCTCCATGGACTTGTCCTCTCTAGCCTTTGCCTCATCAGCATTTCCTGGGGATGGGTAGACAAGTTTGCTTCTGTGTGCATTGGGCAACATATTAATTTTCTATTACTTTAGTACAAAATATGACAAACTTAATGCCTCAAAATGAATAATATTTTCTCAGTTTCAAAAGCCTAGTTTGATTTGACTGGTTTTTGTGTTCCAGATTCCTCAAGACAAAATCACAGTGTGGGATTTTTCTCTGGGAAGAATCCACTCCTAAACTCATTAAGGTCATTTGCACGATCCAATTCCTTGTAGGTGTAGGACTGAGATCCTTGCTTCCTTGCCTCAGTCAGTCAAGCTCAGCCTCCTCCTGAGGTTCTCATGTTTCTTGTTTTGTTCTCCAGGTGTCTGTTCTATCAGTGGGTGAGTTCTCTCACAGGCTCCAAGTCTGTCCAACTCTTTATCTTACCCCATCTCTGACACACCACCTGGAGAATGTTATCTAACTTATGAACTCATATAATTAGACTGGACTTATGTGGACAATTTAGAGTAATCTATTTTAAAATATGTAACCTTAATCACACCAGTAAAGGCCATTTAGCCATGTAATGTCACATAGTCACAACTTCTGTGAGTTAAGGGGTAGACATCTTTGAGAGACCATTTTATGCTTACCACAAGTCTTCCTGGTCTCTCAGGTAACACACATCAACCTTCTCTTGACCAGCACTTGACAGCAATAAAGGTCATATTTGGGCCTCCACAATAACTCTTTAAACTACTCAAGTCATTAAGAACTTGGAAGAGGAAGTGTCTTCCTGATTACTGGGCCCACTCAGAGAGTTCAACATTTTCATTGAAACTTTATTATAGCTTCCAAATAAAAAGAAACAAACAAAACAAAAACCAAGACAAAACAAAAACAAAACAAAAACAAAACAAAAAAAAAAACTTTTTCAAAGTGACCATCAGCTTCTATGACCGGCTATGCAAACATTTGAGGACATTTTCAATGCTAAATTTTATGGATAATATCAGTGTTTTCTTTGGACTCTTTTATTGTTCTATTTCTTAAGAAGCAAGCAAGAGAGAGAGAGAAAAATGCTTAATGGTCCATTGATAGATGTGAGCAACCGACTTAGAAAGACTGAATAGCTATGACTGCCTACTACAAATTATTTGGTAGAAACACCTGAAGAATATGACATACATGAAGATTTGCTTTGTTGAGTAAGATTCTTAGGCCCTATGTCTACTTCTTGTGCTTACCTTTTCTCTTTGTTGTTGCTGAATGCTCTCTTTTCCTCATTGAGAAGGAAAGACTCAGAGAAGTTTAAGGTCATTGAACATTTTATTACAGTGGAAGAGATAATAATAAACTCTTTGAGGCTAATACAAGAAAATTATTAGTGGTACTTTGCTTTGCTTTTTCCAATTGTTATTTTACTATTTTGCTGATGTTCTTAATTTTGTTAAATGTATAGAAAAAAATATGAGAAATGACTGAAAATAATTCATATTCATAATTCACAGAAATAACCAGCAAGAAGGAGGAAGAGATTCTCTAAATAGGAGTGCTTTTGTGTGGTATCTATTTATCTATGAAATATACCTACCACCTAAAAGTGAGATGAGTCAATGGAATTTCCCTCATTAGAGATGAAATCACTGTTATTGATATTTTCAAGAAAAAGTTGACATCCAAAGTTGTACAAAGATAGAATTTTGTTTCAGCAAAACACATTAGATAATGCACTGGTAGTTTCAAAACTGAGGACAATCATTGTAACCATTTGAGTATAGTTAGCAAGTATTAAAATAGTTAAAATAACAAAGAGATATGAATTATGTGAAAAGAGCTCAAGTCAAATACACATTCACTATTGAAACATTCTTTATAGATCTGTTGTCATTCATGAACAAGACAAATAGATCTTTCTAACAGTACCGAAAAAGAAGACAAAGAAACTGAAGAAAGATACACCAACATGATTAATATTCAGAAAAACAAAGCAAACAAAAAATTCTCATCACTCATTCCTCAAAAGATGAAAAGGAAATTTTAGAAGACATGTTTGACATTCCTAGGGTGACCAAATATTTATCAAGCTAAGATTTTTTTTTAAGGACACTAAGATAAGAAAGAATTGCAAGAAATTTTTTGTGGCAACTGTGGAACTGAAATTTCTATAGGAGAGGTTAGAAGCAAAAGTGACATTGATAAAAATTGAATCAGTGCTGCAGAGTAAAGTCTTGAATGACATGTCCAGAAAGACAGACCAGAGGAAGCAAGCAGAGAACATGATTGTACATTATCTGAGGAATGTGGAGAAATGATAATGAAGATTAAGCCTTAGAATTACAGGCATTCATGAGGAAGAAACAGGAATGATTTGGATAAAAAAGTTAATCAAAAGTACTTAAAGAAATCTTTCTGCAGAAAAGAAACAGATCTGAAAATGCGCAGTGAAAGGGCTGCTCTGGGGTGCAAGAAAAAATTAAAGAAAAGTAATTCATAGCTATTGAAATTCTTTCTTTCTTTATCTGATTATTAAATGGATGGGGAAAATTTTATATGATACTCTGTCATTCTTAGATTAAATTTCAGAGCTAAAATGTGAAAGAAATTCAAAACAAAAAATAGCCTACATGAGAAGGAAAAATATCAAGCTGGCCTCCAATTTCTTAGCAAAACTTATGCACAGGTAAGTATAGAATAATTGAATTAATGAAGAATTAATTTAAAAGGGGAAATTTTGTTCATGCATTATACTTTAGTACTTTTGTTCGTGTATTATACTTTAGTACTCAAATCTTAGACAATTTACTCTTGCATGGCTTCCTTAAAATGTCACTTCTCTATATTATCTCTCTTTTGATGAATCAAAATTTATAGCTAAACAGGTGAAGATACATACACAGTATATGCAAGACACCAGATCAAAAGCAAAGATGTGAGAAAATTGCTTTCAAGTAATTTTATATTTTAAGGCAAGCTGTAAATAATTATAGAAAAAAAGTATTATAAAACATAAGTAATAATTGTGTAACTAAGAATGAAGCAATTCTCAAGGTTTATTATGGGGAGTAAGAAAGTCTTTTGCCAGATGTGGTGAGACATGCCTGCAATCCCAATGACTTGGAAGGCTGAGACAGGAGGATTGTAGGTTTGAGGCCCGCCTCAGCAATTCACCGAGGCCCTAAGCAACATAGTGAGACCCCATCTCAAAATAAAAACTAAAATAGGTCTTAGTGGTTAAGCATTTGTGGGTTCAATCCCTGGTATAAAAAGGATAAGAAAAGAAAAGAAAAAAGAAAGAAGAGAAGAGAAGAGAAGAGAAGAGGAGAGGAGAGGAGAGGAGAGGAGAGGAGAGGAGAGGAGAGGAGAGGAGGAGAGGAGAGGAGAGGAGAGAAGAGAAGAGAAGAGAAGAGAAGAGAAGAGAAGAGAAGAGAAAGAAGAGAAGAGAGAAGAGAAAGAATAGAAGAGAGAAGAGAAGAGAAGAGAAGAGAAGAGAAGAGAAAAGAGGGAAGAGAAGGGGAGAGGAGAGAAGGGAAGGGAAGGGGAGAGGAGAGAAGGGGAGGGAAGAGGAGAGAAGAGAAAAGCAGCCCCTAGTGAGTTGGTGACATGATTGGGAGACCCTAAAAAACATTTGCAAGTTTTGAAAGTTGTGTAGATTACTCTGAAGAAGAAGACTATGTGGGAATAATATGAAAGAAAATTTTAAGAAGTTCAGGAAAGGCACTAAAATCTTAAACATACAAAAGAGTAAATTGGTTTATAAAATAGAGACATATTGTGTAGGTTTTGAATGCTATGTATTTTTTATAAGCAATGGGGAACCATTATGGAGCCACTGAAGTGGAGTGACATTCTCTTATTCATGAATTTTGGAAGCTAAATCTTATGAAAGTGTTAATGGTATATTTAAAAGTTGAGTTGCTAGAAAACTAGAGAAAAGATCATCCACATTTGAAGCAGGCTTTCCCATTGGAAATGAAAAGGGTAGATATGTGGACAAAAGTTTGTGGAGGCAGAATCTAGTTAGGGGTATGAATAACAATTTCATTTATCATCAGAAGTATGTTATCAGTAAATAAGATAAAAAAAACTAACACTGATGCAGGCACACTTCTAAGAACTTTGTGAATTCATTCAAATTAGTCATCAGGTGGATGAATGATAAAGTTATTAGACTTTGAATCTTGAACTTAGGCAGTTTGACTCCCAAGTCCATATCCTTTACGGCATCATTCAATAATTATTTGAAAAAAAAAATTAAGTGCCCAAGCTAATTCCAAATCAAAACAATAATCAGGGGGATGTAAGAATTAGGTGTGCATCAGAGCTTATGAGAGATGTCAGAGCTCATGGTGTGGTGGACTTGAAAATAGTATAAAAATTATGTTTGGAGTCATGTAATTAATGCTATTTAGTAGACAACATCATTTAGACAGCGAGTGGATACAGAATTGAAATGATGCAAATCATATCTCTTCAATTAACTTTTTTCTACAAGAACTTTTAATTGGCACATACATATTTATGGAGTCCCTTGCAATATTTCAACAGATGCACACATCAACAGCTGATACCTCAAACATTATCTCCTTGTGATGGAAACATTTGAAATCCTTTCTTCTAGTTTGTTTGAAATATATGGTAAACTGCTGTTATCCACAATCAACAGCTCATGAAATAGCACACCTGATCTCATTTTTCCTTTCTAACTATAACGTAGATCAATCTTTTCCAACTCCTCCTTTTCCTCTAAGGTTCACAGCTGCTGGCAACTGCTATTCTCCTGTCAACTTCTATGACATGAATTCTTTTAGAGTGAGATCAGGTAGTATTTGCCTTTCTGAGCCTGGCTTATTTCACTTGGCATAATGATCTCCAGTTTCATGCCTTTTGTTACAAATGACATGATTTTATCCTTTTTTATGACTGAATTTCTATTCCACCATAATGCACAACTTGTTTTCATTGATGGTCACTGAAACTCTTTCAACTTCTTGACTATTGTGAATAGCACTGCAGTAAATATGGGGGTTCGGCTACCTCTTTCAGGGACTGATTCCATTTCCTCTGAATATATACCAAGTAATTATATGACTGGATTACATGGTAGTTATATTTTTAATTGTTTTAAGAAGTTACCTACTATATTTTATAATGGTTGTATTTGAGAATTTCCTATTCACCATATCCTTGTTAGCATTTGTAATTCTTACTGTTTTATGTATTTACTTTTGACAATAGCCATTCTAAGTAGGCTGAGATGATATCACATTGTGATTTTAATGTGCTTGCCCCTGATGATTAGTAATGTTGAGCATTTTTTATATACATTTCTATGTCTTCTTTTTCAGAAGTGTCTGGTGAGATCATTTGCCCATTTTTTAATCAGAGTATTATTTTTATTTCTATTTGCTTTTGAGCTACACAAGTTCATTATGTATTCTGGATATTAATCCTTTGTCAAATGAGAAATTTCAAATATTTTCTCCCATTCTGTAGGTTGCCTGTTTGCTCTGTTGATGGATTCCTTTTCTGTGGAAAAGGGTTTTAGCCTGATACAATCCTATTTGTGATGTTTTGTTTTGTTTTTCTTGTGCTTTTGGTGTCTTAATAAAAAAAAAAAAAATCACTGCCCATGATTTTGTTCTGAAGAGCTTCCTCGAGTAGTTGCATAGTTTCTGGTGTTACCTTTAACTATGGAATAAATTTTGTGTTGACTTTTTTATATGGTTAGATATAGGTCTGGTTTCTTCCTCTGCATGTGGTTGTCCATTTTCTCAGCACCATTTGTTGAAAAGGCTTTTCTCCAATGTGTGTTCTTAGCATCTTTGTTGAAGATCAGTTGTCTGTGGGTGTGTGGTACAGTTTAGGCTCTCTAATCTGATTCATTTATATATATATATAAATGAATATATATATATATATATATATATATATATATATATATATGCCTCTAAGATGCTGGTTTGATTGCTATAGCTTTGAAATATATTTTGAAGTCAGATAGTGAAATGCTTCTTGCTTTGTTCTTTGTGCTCAGATTGCTTTGCCTTTTCAGTTTTGTTTGCAGTTTCATACAAATCTCAAGATCATCTTTTCCTAGTTCTGCAAAGAATGTCTTTTGGCAAATTGGTAGGAATTCCTACCAAATTGAATGTAAAGATCACATTTGGATATGGAAGGATATAAGTATTTTAACAATATTAAGTCTCAGTCCCTGAGTATGGGCTGACTTTCCATTTTGAGTGTGTCCTCTTCAAGTTCTTTCATCAATATTTTATTTTATTTTCATTGTAGAAATTGTTTAGCTATAGATACATTTATTTTATTGCAGATATTTTAATTATTCCCTTGCTGTTGGAAATGCAATTACTTTTTAAATTTCTTTTTTGGGTAATTGACTAGTGATTTTTTGTTCATTTTGTATCAAACTCTGCTAAGTTCATTTATGAATTCTAATATGAGATGCTGCCATCTGTAAATAGTGATAATTTGATTTCCTTTACCCCAAGTTGGATGCCTTGTATTTCTTTCTCTTATCTATTTGGCTAAGACTTCTGGTACTGTTTTGAATAAAAGGAGAGAAAGTGGACACTTTTCTCATTCCAGATCCTAGGGAAAAAGTCTCTAGCTTTTCTCCATTCTATATGTGAACTATGAAATTGTTACATATGGACTTTATTATGTTAAGCTAAATTCCTTCTATAAGAAATTAGTTCTGAGGTTTTATTATGAAGAGATGTTAAATTTTATCCAATGCCTTTTTCTGCACCTGTTGACAGTATCATACACATTGTATCCTTCATTCTGTTGATGTGGGATATCATGTTTATTAATTTGTGTAGGTTGAATCTCTCTTGCATCCTTGGAATGAATCCCACTTGATCCTGTTTAATAAATTTTTAAATGTACTGTTGAATTTGATACCCCAGTATTTCCTAAAGCTTCTTTTATACGTAAGTTCATCAAGGATATTGGCCTGTAGTTAATTTTTTGTTGTGTCCTTATCTGTTTTATTTTTTCCTTGTTAAATATATGAATTATTCACATATGTTTACAATATTAGAGGATTGTGAATTTGTTTGCATATTTACTCCTTTTTTTGCTTTGTTTTGTAGTACTGGGGCTCAAAGCCATGGCAGTGTATATGCTGGGCAATGTTCCAGCACTGAGTCATATCCAAGTCCTTTGTCAAAAAAAAATGCACAAAGATGAATTTTATACATATATCAATTATATATTGAGATATATATCTATATGTATATATAATAATTATATATAGTACTATATAATATATGCAGATGTGTATAATATATGGATGTATATATCTCAATACATTAATATATAAGAAAGAGAGAGAGAGACAGAGAGAGAAAGAGAAAGAGAGAGAGGATCTTGCTGAGTTGCTCAGGCTGCCTAGAAGCATTCAGCATTCTTTTCTCAGCCTCCCAAGGAGATGGGATTATAAGCATGTTCCACCATGCCTGGTTTTATATTTACTCTTAACAGTGAGTTTTATACATTCTGATGCTTCTTCTTGCTTGTTAATATCTATTTCATTTTGAAAAATCCCTTTATAGCATTTCTTGGAAGATAGGGCTGGTGTTGAAAAATTCTCTCAGCTTTTGTCTTTCTGGGAATGTCTTCATCTTCTTTCATTTCTTAAGGACAACCTTGATGGATACAGTAGTCTTCATTGGCAGGCCGTTTTTTGTTTTTGCTTTTGTTTTGTTTTTTTTTTTGGTTATTTTTTTTCAGAGTTGCAAAAAATCTCATTTCAAGCTCTCCTGGTCCATCGGGGTCTCTAAGTCTTCTGTTAGAAGTTGGCTTCCAGGTGAATTTGAACACCTCTATATGGTATTTGCTTTTGCTTGCTGCTTTGAGAATCCTTTCTTTACCTTTTGACTTTGGGAGTTTGATTAAAATATGTCTTGGGGTGGACAGGTTTGAGGTGAATCTCACTGGTGTCCTTTGACCTTCATTCACCTGGCTATTTGTATCTTTTTCTAGGTTTGGGATGTTTTGTCTTCTGATGTCTTTCAATAAATTTTCTATTCCTTTGGCATTATCAAGCCCCTCCTGAATTCGAATAACCTGAATATTTGCTTTTATTTGATGCTATTTGAACATTCTTTTGAGTTTTCATCATACAGCTTCTTTCTCTTTTTCTTTTTCTCCTCCAACTGTGTAATTAAGAATAACCTGATTTCAAGCTCATGGATTCTGCCTATTGGTGCTATCATAATGCTTTTTATTTGGTTTAGTACACTTTTCGGCTGGAGGATTTCTGTTTAATTTTTTAATTACTTCAATTTCTCTATTAAATTTTATGACAAAATTTTGAATTGTTTTTTTCTGTAAATTCCTGAAAAATATTTTTTTTTTTTTTGTTTAAAACAGCTATCTTGAATTCTTTTTCCAGTAGTTTCCAGTGTTGGTTTCCTGTATGGTCAACTTCTGGTGCTTTTTTTTCCCTTTAAATGAAGTTGTGGTGCCCTGGAAGTTGCTGATGCTTGTTGGCATACAATATTGTTTGTACGCTGAAGGATTAAGTATTTATTCCAGGCTTCAAAATCTGGCTTTGCTTTCTGTCTGTCCTCCCTTAAATCATAAGCAGTTTGTTTATTTTCTCTGAGCCTGTTATTCTTTTTCAGCACAAGAGTGTTCCCCAGGCCCAGGGTTTTTTTCCCAAAGCCACAGTTGGTGTGTTGTTCAGGAGGGAGTCAGGGGTGGAGGAAGCTAAAATGTATACACTTTCCCCACAAGCCTCAAGGCTATGATCCAGATATCTTCTCCATAGTCACTTCTCTGTGACCAGGCACTGGGGATTTCCCCAATTCTCAGTATTACTTTGAGAGCACCAGTCCCAGTCTACAATGTCATTATTTGGGACCCATCTCCCTCTTCTTCCCTAAAACAGAAAATGACCCTCTCCATGTGGTGCTGCCTGGGTGTGGGGAAAAGATGGGATGGGTAGTTCTTTTTCTACCAATGCTGAGGTACTGGGTCACACTCAGAGTCCACAGTCACCAAGACCAGTCAGCCCAGGGGCAGGACCAAGGCCCACATTGCTCTTTTGGTGTATTCATCACTTGAGTTCAATGCAACCAGTCACAAGTGATACCAGTTGAAATACAAGTTTGTCCAACTGGAAGTCTGGGTCTCCTCCCAGCAACAGACTCGGTCCAGAGGATCCATCCTCAGGCACTGGTTTGGGGAACTGGACCACTGGGATCTGCCCAGTGTTCAGTTTCATCAGCCTGGTGCTAAGTTCCAAGACTGAATTCTGTGCTTACTTGCCTGTCTAACCCCACAGGAGGTGGAGATTTCCTTTGTGCTGTGCTCCTAGAAGTTGAGTGAAGGGTGGAAGAAGTATTCCTTTGGTGGCAAAGGCTGATGCTAACCTGAATGACACCTGAATCTCACAGCTTGAGGAACCTGCACAGTCCAGCAGTATGCTCCAAACCCACGGTGTGGCTGGTGGTGACGCAATCTAAAATATGAGTTCTCTCTCACTGGGGTGCAGGTCTCTACCTGATGCTGGGAGAGTCCAGAGGCCACAGCTGTGTTTGGTGGCAGTTTCTACTGCATTCTTCCTGGTGTCTAGTTTTTCCGTGGTGAACCTGACACTGAGTCCAGAACAAAGTTTTACTCACTTTCATATCCTGCTCCTCAGTGGGGAGAGTCTTGCTCTGTCAAGCCCTGTCTGAGGTTGGGGTTCAGGTGGTGAAGGCAATCCCTTGGCTACCAGGCTAGTGCAGGTCGAGTTGAGTCTGCTGGTAATGCCTGGGAGCAGGAATTGTGGGGTTCTGAAGATACTGGTTTTCACTGTGGTGAGCCTGGTATTGACTTGAAATCTAAGCTCTCTACTCAATTCCCACTCCCTCCACAAAGCAGGGGGCACCTTTTCCATGGTGTGTTCCTTGGAACTGGAGGAGGGTGACATAGGTATCTCTTTCTTCCTGCCTTCTCCAATGTATCTTTTCTTTTTAGTATACTCAAACATGAGACAAACTATGATCTCTCACCAAATTTTCTCAGCTCTTTCTCTTGTAAAAATACTTTCATGTGTGAATGGCTGTTGAAATGGATATTTCTGTGGAATCCATGATCTCTAGAGGGTCTTACTCAGTTGCTGTGTTGCTCTGCCCGCTTGCAATTAATTTTTGTATCACCTTAAAGTAAGGAGAAAGTTTTAAGATTTACATTTTCCTTCTTTGTAAAATTTGTTTTGTTAGAATGACAATAAATGTTTCTTTAAAGAAAATTTTTTTCTTGTGAAATGAATAATTTAGAATCTTACTATTGAGGCTCTCTTCAAAGAGATGTGGAAGAAGTCCTTAGACTTTCTATAAAAGCTATATCCTACTTGCCTTTCTGACAACCTCATATAGGAGTTCTTACAAAATAAATCCTATCTGCCACATGAGAATGACAAATTGAGTGTACAATACATATATTTCTATGTCTGTGTCTACCATCGTTATCAGAGTCTTAGCTCATAGGTTTGACTCTGAGGGTCACCAATAGACAAGTATGGCCACTCACACAAAAACAAAAGGGAAAAAAAAAAGCAATGGTGAAATAGGAAAGGAGCTCATTCACTCTAGCCATATTAAAAAGGACCAAAGGAACCAAGCATCCATTATGTGTTTGAGGCACTAACAAGAAATTTGGGGATATTTGGAGAAGGAACAATATGGGGGCAAGAAGAGTGCATAGTCAAGCAATCTTGGTCAAACTGGTCTGGTGGATGATTTTCTTAGGATGACCATGGGCAGCCTTCTCAGCCTTAGGAAAGTTGTCCAGGGGTAGTTTCTACTCTTGCTTCAGGATATGTGTCAAGGTAGGTCTGTTGTTTCTGGAATCCAAGATAACTTCTGGAGAGAATGATTTAGGGGACAAGTAAGAAAGGCAAGGGGGAGTTCAGTTTGGGCAGTGACTGGAGCTCTAGGTGCAGTTCAGGTGCTCTGGGGTGTAGAACAAGAGTCATAAGAGCAGACAGTTGACAAGCTGTTGATTTTGATGCTCTGCAAATCTCAAAAATGTCTCAGTTACTTTTGTCTTGGTGACTTCAGTGTCCAAAGAGGATGATTGTCACTTTTAGAAAAATGCTATGTAAATGGTTAACATATCTACATGCAGAGCTGAGTAGAAATCTAACCTAAAGATTAAGGGAGCAAAGAAGGCAGATGCCAAGTGAAGGGAGAGATATTGCATTTTTATACTGCTTTTAGGTACCAATTGGACATCTGTGCTTTTTAGCTAAAGCGACCTCTAAGTCCTTGTTATAGTATCATACATGCTTGTTTTGTTTGGCTCAGTTACTTAGAGTCTCTGTAAGTTGCTGAGGCTGGCTTTGAACTTGTGATTCTCCTGCCCCAGCCTCCAGACCTGCTGGGATTACAGGGGTGCACACCCAGCAGTGCTAGACTTTTGGTTACTGGCAGTCCTCTGAAATCCAATGTCTAGAAAACAGTCTAGAGGAACCTTGAGATTGAGAATAGGGGAAAGAGAGTAATTATTGCAGTTTTTCTTTCCCTTCCCTTGCAAAGTACCCCCTTTTATTAATCCACCTTCCAGCTCTCTTGTATTCCAATTAATATGAATTAGAATTAAAAGTGTTATGATAATGAATCTCTTGATCAGTAAGTTTAAAAAATGTGAGGCTCTTTAAATTTTTAAATGGTAAGTATATTATTTTGGGTGCACTGATGATTTTGCCATTTCATCTATTATATGATGATAAATGATCAGATTCTGAATCAAGAAAATATGAGGAAGATAAAATAGGAATGCTACTTTTTGTAAAAAAGTAAACAAAAAAGCACATTGAAGGACACTTCAAAATGTTTTCTTCACAAAATTTGTGATATTTTAGCAGGTACAAAGCATAAGAGCAGCATTAAAGTGGAAGAAGTAAATATTACCTGAATCCAAAATGAAGAAAAATTTGTTGTCATTTCATGTTGCAGGGAAATCTTATTTTGGTAGCAATCTCACTTGATCATAAACTTCAAGGAAGGGTAGAATCCTCATCATTTATATCGAGTGATAAAATATGTCCGGAAATTGTCCTCACCACTGGAGAGCGGGGCAGCTAACTAGGTAGTATTTTCTGCTCTAGATTCATGCTGAAATTCTTTTGTATGTATAATTATAACCGTTTTCTCATTTTAATTAAAGTGACTTTAATTAGTAGCTATTATAGAAGAATACCGTGTGTGGGTTAGATAAGGATCTTTACTGTTATTGTCTGATGACAAGATCAGTTGGGTAAAAAGCAGGTTTATCACAGTGGTTGAGAGACTGTATGTTATCTACCGCATATTTAATGCAAATGATCTCTCTGATAGCTGAAACCTCTTAAAGAAACGTGTTAGAAAATTAACAGATCTTTTTCTGTGGCAGCAAAATTTGATGATAAATAATCTTTGTATGGCAGATGTTAAGGTGAAAACAGTCTTGATCCTGAAAGTACCAAGGTTAAAATTGCTCAAATGATAAAAAATAAAATAGCTGTAGAGTACAGCAGTTAGCAAAAAGATAGACTAGACTTATTTTATGTGTTAGTATGAAAGGTATTAAATTTGGTTTTGTTTTACTCTCCCTAGTGGCTCTTGTTTAGAAATGACTCTTGACCTTTGATAACTGGTATTCCATTAATGAAGGCTTTATAATGACTTAAATGTTCACAATATGGATTTATAGTTTAATCACTCCACTGGGATTTACATGTTTGATGGTCACATTGACAACCCAAATCTCCCTATCCTCTGAAGAACCTATCAGGCTCCAGCTCAGATCCTTTGAAATAAGGCGAAGATTGTAATCCACTGGTCTCCGACCTTGCAGGGACTAAGAAAGTTAGTTTTCATTTATGCCTACAACTTTATTTAATCACCAGATTGCCAGCTTAACATAGGCTTGTGAATTAATTACACTATAGAATAAATTTTATTTGAGTGGATCTTCTTTTCTCATGCTATTAACTCTGCACTTTTGTCTGCAAATGATAGTGGGTGAGGAGTTCATACATAAAGAATAATTGCAGTTATTAAATAATGGATTTCTCATGTATACTGTCCTTACTCATTAAATGGCAAAAGATGCACAAAGGACTTTTAAATATCAAGGAAGTATTTAGAACAAGAAAGGAAGAAAGTGACATGCATTACTAGATTTATAAGTTAATATAAGAGTACAGATTATTTTATACATGAACAGAAAAAATAAAATTTGATATTCAGATTTATGGAAGGTAGAACTTCTCCTTCTGACTAAGGTGAAATTAAAAGGGACTGAGCTTAACTTTTAGTAAAACATAAGAACAACATCATCATCAGCAGTAGCAACAGGAAAATGGTTGAAGTGCTTGCTATGACACTGTGGCTTAGGACCTTGAGAGAATTTTGAGGGATCAGTAAAAGAAGGGGGAGTTCAGTACCCAGGACCTGGAAAGAAGCGTTTTCTGGAGATGTGTAAACATTCTCCCTGCACAACTCTGTTGATCAGAGTATGATATGATGGGTATTGATCATCACATGCATGTGGAACACCAGGAATGGGGAAAAGTCACCTCTAAAATTTGAGAACTTCAGAAAGAGAGTTGAGACTTGAGAGTTAGAAAACCTATAATGAATAGAAAGTGTTTGTTTCCACAGATTGGCTGGAGATGTGGCGCTGACTGAAGCATCTTATCTGAGTCTCAGAGAATAATGATCTCCAAACTGAGGTCTGTTCCAGTGATGTCTAACAATTCTTAAAAGTAAGAACCCCTAAAATAAAGCTCTTACCAAATAACTACATCCCAGAACACACATCTGGAGAATATTTATAGGTTAAAAAAAACCAAATATATATATATATATATATATATATATATATATAATGTTGCAATTAGGATGCTAACAACCACAATGTTTGACGTTCAATAAAAAAATTATTGGGCACATAAAGAAGCAGTAGAATATAACACATAATGAGAAAAATTAACTGCAACTGGCTTAGAACTGGCACAAATATTAAAGTTAGCAGCAAAGGTCATGAAAATAATTTTGATTATATTCCATATGCCCACATAGTTAGAAAGATACATTGAAAATACATTTACAAAAACACCTAAATAGTAATCGGAGGAAACTTACAGAACTAAACACAGATATTGGAAGATAAAAAAATCTCAAACGACAACCTCAGCATCTACCTTAAGAAGATAGAAAAGGAATAAAATTGAACAGTAAGTAAATAGAATGAAAAAAGAGGGATCAGTGTGACAAGAAATGACACAGAAAACAGGAAAATGATAGAGATAAAAATAGTTTTGTGAAATGATAAAACTGTTAGAACGATCAGAAAAAATACAAGAAGACCTGAATTAATTGTACAGACAAAAGACACTATGTCTTTTAATTCTTCAAATTTATTTATAGAAGCCATTAGAGAATAAAATAAATTTGAGGATCAGTAAAAGAAGGGAGAGTTCAGTCAGAGCCAAACTAGTTACTAAACTAGATGAACTACAATAACTAAGAAGAGCACTGGAAAAAAAAAAAAAAAAATCACAGGTTGGTATTTACTATGGGTGAGAATAATTATAGAAAGTAACCAAAACCAAAACAAACAACAACAAAATCAAAACCAAAGTGTCGCCAGAGGCACAGTCCACCAAAAAAAAACCAAACTTTTTAAAAATAAGTTTACATGATTTCCCCCAAGAGTGACCTTTAAAAAAAAATATGTGAGAGGAATTCTTTTATACTTAACTGACTTCTGTAGTAGCAAATAAGAGGAAATGGTTGAATTAATAGTTAATTAATCAAAAATGGGAGAAGAATGTAATTTATAGGAGAACAAAAGTAAAAGCTACACTACAACAATGGAGTGAAAATAATACTCTGAGAAAATAGAATTCTATACCTAGGTAACTCACTCATTTTGGGTTAAACATAATAAATACAATCCACAGAACGGCAAAGTCAAATAAAATCACCAAATGCAATAAAATAAGTTGAACTTTGAAGGAGGCAGTGTGCTACAAGAAGCAATTGTGGAGGAAGTGGTCAGTAAACATAAACACTAAGCATGCACTGGAGGAAGTGAAGACAGGGCTGGATGGAAGGGAAGTCCACACTGACTAAATGTGGTAGACTGGTTTCCTCTTGCTGCTATAACAAATTAGGAGAAACACAGTAGCTTAAAGCAACAAAAATCATCTTACAGTTCTGGAGGTCAAAAATCTGAAAGGAGTTTCATTGGGTTAAAATTAAAGTGTCAGTAAGGCTACTTTCCTTCTGGAAGCTCCAGAGGAGGATCTGCTTCCATTCCTGCTTCTTCTTCTGGGGCTGCTTGAATTTCTTGACTTTTATCCTGCTCACAGCAATCCCTTCATTCCAACCTCTGCTCCCACCACACCTCTCATTCTGTCTCTGTCCTGCTCCCCTTTTTCAATAAGGACCCCTGTGTCCACTCAGGAAAATCTCTCCATCTCAAGATCCTTGATCCCATAGGAAAGTGAACAGCTTTGAGGGGAGGCATCATTTCATATACCACAGGAAAGATTCAAATCTAATTACACATGTAATATGAGCAGGGTGAACTGAGCTCAAATGACCTGAGGTCCTACTGTATTCCTCCACAGGAGTCTGAATTATTTTTTTAAGCATTTGTAAATCAAGTTTGTTAAGAAACAGGAATGTTAAAAATGAAATGTATATCATGAAAACCAGGCACAGAAGAAAGGGATTTTCATAATTGGTTAATCTGATTCAAAAGGATAGCAAGAAAGAAGGCAAGAATAGTATAGGAAATGATATAGAAAAAGAAGGTAATACATCAGTATTACAAATGTAAAATGATGAGATCACCAATATATGGACAGATATATTCAGACAAAACTAAACATGAAATAGTACATATCTAAAACATAAAGGTATTAGAAAATTTAAAATACAATTTAGGTAAAAGAGAATGTAGGGTCTATGAAAAAATGGACAGAAAGATTACATAGCTAGATCAGTAGCTTTAAACCAGG
The DNA here is from genome assembly GCA_020662805.1 of Glaucomys volans. Lineage (NCBI taxonomy): Eukaryota > Metazoa > Chordata > Mammalia > Rodentia > Sciuridae > Glaucomys > Glaucomys volans. The sequence goes on from JAJEJO010003853.1 coordinate 467,115, forward strand.
GTCAACTTTGCAGCCCATGGGACATTTGGTAATGTTGAGATGATTTTGTCATATGTTGAAAGACATTCTAGCTACTGTAGATTTATGAGTTTGAAAATAAGGTAGAATTAAGTATTCAGACTTTTATCTACTTTAAAAACTATTTTATCAAGATAAAAAGGGAAAAATACTTTTAGTCAGCAATTGTGAAATAAAGACTTAACAAGGGAAGCTCCCATGAAGCATTCACAAATAGAGAACATATTCTGATCCAAAGTTGTTTTTAAATAAATTGAGTGAAAAAATAATTCATACAGGGTACATTTTCTTACCAGAACAGAGTGAACATAGATAATAATAACAAAAAAATTAAAATAAATGATCAAATTTTATTTTAATTAGACAAATTTCTACCAAAAAAAAGGATAAAAGCAAAGAAATTAGAAAATACTATTAAGTAAATAAAAATAAAGACATAACATAGCCAGGTATAGTTGCGCATGCCTGTAATCCCAGCAGTTTGGGAGCCTGAGGCAGGAGGATCTTGAATCCAAAGTCAGCAAAAGTGACGCACTAAGCAATTCAGTCAGATCCTGTTTTTGGGTTGTGCATAAACAGTGCTTTAAATGATTATCAGTTTGCCATTAAGCTTCCAATAAGAATCTCCTCCCCACAGTTGCCTTCTGAGATTCATTCTGTGGGAGAAATCAAGGAAAGGAAACTAACAAGATACCCTAGAGGAAAAAAGTTGCAAGACCAGAAATTAATCAAAAGTAGGAAAGAGGAAGAAAAGGCTATCAGGGGTCACTTAGGAAATTTTGCCCCCAAGACACATACTTCTTGTACATTTCCCTCATTACTCATAGTTCTCATAGTTGCCTACTTAAAAAAATCTCAGATTAACTTAGAGCAAAAGATGGAGTTGGTAGTTTATGCATACCAAAGAAAGAAAAATACAGCTCCTGTTTCTAGAGAATTATGTCTATTAGTGTCAGCAGCAATGCAGTGGCAAAAATACTCTCGCTAAACAACGTGACAGTATCTTCTACAAATCAAAGTTTAATTAAAGGAAAAACAAAAATTAGAATCACTGATTCAAGAAAAAAAGAAAAAAAATGCTTTCCATTCCAAGTCCAAATTCTCTCATGGATTTCATACTTTACTTTTGAATGTGGCTTTAACTATTATAGACTTATGAGCTCTTAATAGTGCCACATATAATCTAAATGTTCATGTTCCAATATGCCCCAATTATAATGGTTCAAGGCAGACGAGATAACCATTATAAAAACTCCCATCTTGAAAATCAAATATTCTGTGATTTGTCAACCACATATTGTATTTCCTGGACCTCTCTCCAGAGCTGGGGTAATTTTTCTTTTATCTGATGAGTCACATTCATGAGAATATGAATTCTATGCACTGGGCATGTTCATTTCCCACTCTCTTCCACTCCTAGAGCTGAGAGGAACATGAGGTTTCCCGTTTAGAGCTGGACCACTTTAGTCATCCTATCTTGGGAATTTTGGTATCAATTTAGATATTGAGGTGTTACAGGTCACTAATTATAGAATTTGAATTGATCTGGAAAAAAAAAAACACTTTAAAATGCTTTATAGCAGCTCAATTCACAATAGAAAATCTATGGAATGAACCTAGATACCCTTCAACAGATGAAAGAAAAAGTGATACATATACACAATAGAATATTACTCATCCATAAAGAATAATAAAATTATGGTATTGGCCAGTAAATGGATGGAACTGGAGACTATCATGCTAAGTGAAATAAGCCAGTCCTAAAATACCAAAAGCCCAATATTCTCTCTGATATGCAGATGATCACACACAGTAAGGAGGAAGGAAGAATAAAAGTTCATTGGATTAGACAAAGGGGAATGAATGGAAAGGAGGGGGATGGGAATAAGAAAGACAGTAGAATGAATCATACATAGCTTTCTCATGTTCATATATGAATATACAACCAACGAAATTCTACATCATATACAACCGCAAGAATGGGATACTAAGTAGAATAAGTTATACTCTTATGTATGCATGTCAAAATACATTCTATTGTCAGGTGTATCTTAAAACAGCAAACAAAAAATAAATAAAATGCTAGCCTCATTATTATCCTATGGACATATGTGATTATATGACTGGTGTGTTTCATCATGCACAACTAGAAGTTATACTCCCCTTATATATGATGTGTCAAAATGCATTCTACTGTCATATAGAACTAATTAGAACAAAACAAAAAGAAGAAGAAAGCATTTTTAGTTGCCACCAGGCAAAATAAATTGGACAAGGATCAAAAAATAAAATAAAATAAAATAAAATAAAATAAAATAAAATAAAATAAAATACTAACCTCCTATGCATTTCATCCTAAATGGCCATTAGAAAGTTTAAAAGGTTTAAAATTGAGTCAAAAATTGACTTTGAATTCAAACTTGAATTTTGGAGATTTAGTCTCTTAACTACTTGGTAATGGCATTTCTCTTGACTTCTGCATTGAAACAATGGGAAACAATGGAATAATCTGGTGCACATAGATGTCCTGTTCACTTGCACCTGGACTCCATTATTAACAATTCCAAACAGAAGGAATAATTATCATTATCAGGTAGGATAAAGTGTCCACATTCCCCAAGCCACTTTGTCATTAGACATTCCCATTCTATCAGTTTAATATGAATTTGAAATTTGGGCGTTAGCAATTTAACAGGGTGCCTGATGGATAACGTATGGCACTGAGCTATTTGTCATAGGTAGAATATTTATTTTGCCTTTCCTTCTTAATGGGCTGTATTTGATAAAACTTAACTCATTGAAGGCTGCAAAGAAAAAAATAAAAAAAAAAACCACTCCAAAATTTGGATCATTTTCTTCCAAATCTTCCCAAGTGGACACTCAAAAAGACACAGATCTAAGACATATCACACAGTAATTTAATCATCTACATCACTACTATATAAGGTGGAACTTTGAGTCAATTTTATTGAACAGTTATGTTTAGGTGACTCCACAGCTCTTTCTTCTAGGCAGCTCATATATTGACTTACGTTTACATTTGCTTGTACATGGAACTTTACTGATTTATTTCATTACAATCCCTCCACACTTCCAATGTGAGACATGTTATTTGGTGGATACTGGTGTGCTCAGTGGCAAGGGAACTCCAGCTAGGATTTAGAACCTGGGGTATGCTGTATGTGCCTTCAGTTTCTGTGATAAGCTGAAGAGGCAGAGGACTGGGGAATAGGGACAGTAGCAGTCAATAGAAGAGGGATAGATGGCAACTGCCTTGGGAATAAATTTGAAAGCATTCCTGCTGGGATTAAGGATGTTCTAAAGATAGGTAGCCAAATGTGTTCATAAAGACACTTACTGGGGAAGTTGGCAGCTGTATTCTGTTAAGCAGTTAGAATTCTGACCTAAAGGTTGTTGAAATTAAGGGATGGAATTAGAAGTTTCTAATTCTGGGTACTAGATGAATTTCTGCTTCATGCAATCTATGCTCTATGAAAGAACTGGGGAAATAATCTTTAATTTTGACTGAGTCAGAAAGTTCCCCAGCACTTGATACTCACCTTCATGTGTGGTATTGTAAAGAGGTGTTAAAAGTGTTAAAAGTCAGGGGTTATTCATTCCCTCACCTGGGATTTATCCCCACAGATATTCCCGGTGGGTTTGTGTTCCAGGAGATTATCAAAGCTGCTAGAAAGCAATCAGAGGTCTTTTAGGCTTTGCTGCACACAAGTGACATACATAACTATGTCATAATTAACTATTTTATAAAGTGCTAATTTGTAAATATTTTCTCATAAAATTTGGATGGTTCACACTAATTATGCCATCACTTAACTGGTACCTGAACAGGCACTGTTGGCTTACATATTATTTCTGCATAGGAGAACATGAAGGAAGAGATGAGTTCTCAAATAGGAGCTCTTTTGCAAGAAAAGTTGAAAAATTTTGAATTGCAGATTTTTTCCTAGACTGTAATATATATTGAAGATCCATAAGTGGCAGCCTACATATGTAATTGTACTGATATCAGCATTAATTTCATTGTTAAATTAAAGAGTCTTGTAGTTTCTACTGCAAAACTGTTCTAGTGAGAGACGCTGTGCAAATGGACATTGGCTGGATCGTATATGAAAACAGAATTCACGACTGGCAGCAACCAGTCCAGGAAATCCATCCCTTATGGAGCCTACCTGCTCCAGATCAGACTTGTAGGAAATCAGACTGCTATCTCCCTCATCAATCCAAGAAGCCAAACAATACCTTCTGTAAAAATTGTCCCCAAATGGTGGGTCTTTGATTACTAACTACAGCTTCCCTAATTTTTGTCCCTACTTTCACTTAGGACCATCTAGAAAAATCAAAGATGTGCTCCTAATCAATCACATAAGATGCCTCGCTTGCAGTGAGCTTGCCTTTTCTCCTTGCCAGCAGCGCCAGTGAGGTCATACCTGAAGCCTCCCTTTCCCCCATTTGTATTTCCTGTGTCTGTCTGCATCTCTGCCAAAATGCAATTGATGGGGACTGACTCCCTTGCAATAACAAGCTCTGATAAATCCCCTGTGTTCTCATTTGGTTGGTCTCCATTTATTTCCACATTGGTGTATCACTTTACAGTATTTTCACGGTGAACACAGTCTCCTGAAGATAGTGACAAGGCTTGTGTTTTCTCTCTGCTTCTTTCTCAACTTGACAGACTTGTCTTTCAACTTAACACCAAGGAACCTGTTTTCTGTTCTTGTAAAGCTCCGTTTATTAACCTTTCATTTAACATCAAAATCTTGTGTTTGCTCTGGTATCTAAACCTTTAACTCATCCTTGACAATTTTTTTCCAAATTACTGTTTATCTCCATAGTTTTTAGAAATAGTATTTTAAAGATGATAGTTTCTATATTTTGACTTCCAATTTTTTCACTTATATTCATCTATACTTGATTCTCTTTTCCTGAGATTCCTTATCTGTTTTATGATGTCTGGATTTTATCTTGTAGGCCCTTTTATCTACTGTACATCTTTGAAGATTGTAAACTGTGGCTTTAAAACACTTTCTGATTGCCACATCATTTCTATTTCCTTGGCATAAATTCTCCAATCTTTAAGGTTTTTTTTTTTAACTAATTCATGGTTTCTGCATACCTTGCATGGATGGGATTTGAGAGTTCATCTCTTGGGGGACTTGGAAGAAGTTTGCTTTTTTTTTTAACACCCTTTCTTTTTTATTTTTAATGTTTTTTTCCCTCCTCTTTTGTGGTCCCATATTTTCTCATTTACAGACAATCAGAATTCAGAGGAAAGTCTTTCACAGTAACTCAGCTCTCACTCCATGACAAATTTGCATCATAATCCTTCTGACCTCACATATGCAAAAATCCCTTCCCAGTTCCCATTTATTGCTCTCCACCCTGAAAACCCTATGTCTGTGGATGCTGTTTTCTCTGTGTTCATTGATGAGAGGGTGACTAGAGTCCCAATTCTGGGCTACTTGTTGGGAAGCTGATTCCAGTCCCTCATCCCTCCTGGGTATAATTGTTTTTATTTTTGCAAGAGAGAAAAATGCTGGTCTCACTACTTTCTATTGTTTCCAGAACTTTCTACCATAGTCTTACCACATAAGAAACTATTTAACTTGGGGTTTTCTTTTCTGTTTCCAGAGATATTTTATTCTTCATGTTACAGTGTGATTTAAATTTAAAAGACTTGAAAATATTTATAATCTCCTCTATTTGGTGCAGATAAAGGTGATATGACCTACATGCTGTATTAACAAACTGCTCTTTCTTAGGCTTATTGTTGCCTAGATCTTAGTGAGCATGATTTTTAGCAATACTTTCTATCTTAGAACCATTTCTTTGCCTGGAAAATTATCACAGAGCAATTTTATTTGTTTGAATATATTTACTTGTGTTTTTACCCGTCCAACTTTCTGTCTGCCAAGTGTGGCTTAGCTAAGATAATAGGCTTTGGCATGAGATCTAGGTTTGAGTCGTGGGTATACCACTTGAAGATCTGAAATTTGGCAAATTACTTAGACTTTCATCAAACCTCAGTTCCCTCATATGTAGAGGGAGAATGATGTAATTACATAATTCAGAGGACTGGGAGAGATGTATAACACAGGTAGTACTTAGCCTGGTTCCTGGCACAGAGCAAATTCTTAGTACATGTGCTTTTGGGCCACTTCTACTACTTTTGCTTTTATTGTTATTCTCATGCTGGCATTAAAATGCCTCCATTTCACCTTTACTTATTGGCTTAGTAATTTTACTTTGGTTATGAAATTACTGTATTCAAAACTCCACTTTTTATTTCAATAGTCTTTTTCGCCTTTCAAAGGAAGAAGTATGAATAATTTAATCCATAGGGATAAGATGGATTGTTGAAGATGAGGAACATTAATTCATAGACCACGATATGCTTTGGTCATAAAGGATATAAATTATAACAATGACTATTGGTGTTTAAATATGCCATATTTTTGATATTACATGGATAGCCACAGTGCATAGGATAGTATACACCAAATGCCATACAGATGTTGAAACGATATCTACTCACTTAAATGCTATTGTTGTAGTCTTTCCTGAGATTTTGATTTTAAGTTGATACGCATATATATGAAATATGTAACTATTGAAAACAAGTAATACACCCAAGGATAAAATGATGGCAATAGCCCAGGCTTAAAGGTCATTGTATAATCTTGAATCTACAAGAGAAAATTATAATATCACAAGAATATTTAGTTTGCTATTTAACTGCAAAGTTATTGCAGGGCTGTGCTTGCATTCTGATTTTATTACAAAAAATATACTGGAAATTAAATTTCATAGCACCCTTTATAAATAACAAATGTTAATGCCTAGGACTCTAATATAATCCGGTTATAACACTCTTTCATGCAATCAAGTAAAATTATTCTCTTTTATAAAAATGCTATAAAGTATGACACACACAGAGAGCTAAACTCTCCCCTTTTGGATGTGCTTTAATATGTTGCTTCCAGATCAGCCTTAGAAAGAGATTCTATTGGTATTATATTTTATTCTTCATTTCAGTAGCAACCACCATCTGTCAAGTTTCTCATCTTAAACTGAATTCTGTCATTAGTCTGTACAAATAATGACACTTTTCTTTTCTTTGTGAAAGTTTATTCAAAGGGAAGAAAATATCTTTTCCTTAAAAACAGATAATAAACAAACTACATATTTTTGTACTTAGGTTCATGAAATTGGAGAGAAAGAACGTTCAGAAACATATCTGATAAGTTCTAAAAATTTTAATTGCATATACTTGGGGTTATTTAAACTTGAATTTACTATCATTCTTTTCTATAGTGAGTAAGATACTTTAAGTCAAATTAATTTCAGTTTTAGTGAAACAATGACCTTTGAGTTTGCTGACAACATCTGGAGGAAACAGCTGGGTAACTGATCAGGTGTTTTTTCAAGTAGAAGTGCAGTGTGGTGTTCCTGTGGTACTGTTTAGAGATTTTCAATTCTCACATCATGTAGCACACAGTGGTGCTATTAATTAGAAACTGATGGAATACCAGAAATAAATCCTTATGTCAAGCATAATGTCTTACATGGAGGAGATTCGAAAGTCATGCAACTTTCTGAAATTGAAATGTTCAGGGTAACAGCAAGGATAACAGAGTCCCTGCTACCAAGTCAATATTTTCCAACTGTTAACTGTTAATTTCTTTATTACCTAGTTTCTCCCTTAAATGCATAACATTTAAATGGACTTTCCTGTCCTTCAAAATTAATGATACAGAAAAAGCTGTCAAATCATTCAGATTCCATTGTATATGCTTTGTAATATAAATTCAAATATGCATTTGCTTTCATTGCAAATTTAATAATTATAAAATTAACATATTGCTTTCTCTCATTTACTATATTTTCCTTTTATTTTTCCTAGTGATATGTGTGTTCTTGTACCTTGGTTCATATTTAAGTCCTAAGACATAAATATTGTGGGTGGAGCTAGGCTGGACTTTTCCTAGAACTTTTAACTGGAGTTTTGCTCTTAACACCTGCCTCAATACAATGGATAGTTTTAGTGTTATTCTTCCCTCATTTATATCCTTGATATTCATTCAATATTAAAGATAACCTTCTTTGCTACTATTTATAGTATGCTTTGTGAACAAGTAGCCTAGATATCACCTGGAAGTTTGTTAGAAATTCAGAATCCCAGATTCCAACCGAGACCTACTGCAGAATCTGCATTGCTGAAAGATCTCTATGATCTGTCTGCACACTGAAGCTTGAAAAGTTTTGCAGAGCAATGTGGCACACACCCGTAATCCCAGTTATTCTGGAATTGCAAGTTCAAGGCCAGTTTCATCAACTTAGCAAAACCTTTTCTTAAAATTAAAAAATAATAAATAAAAAGGACTAGGGGTATAGCTCAGTGGTAAAGCATCCTGGGGCTCAATCCCCAGTGCGAAAGAAAGAAAGAAAGAAAGAAAGAAAGAAAGAAAGAAAGAAAGAAGAAAGAGAGAGAGAGAGATAGAGAGAGAGAGAGAGAAAGAAGAAAGAAAGAAAGAAAGAAAGAAAGAAAGAAAGAAAGAAAGAAAGAAAGAAAGAAAGAAAAGTTTGAGAAGCCTTGCTTTGGAGCAGTGGTTCTTTATCACAGGAACATGCTTCTAGAACTCTGAATGTGAACCCCACCCCAATGACATGGAAATGGGAAGTCAGAGGTGTCAGGAGTGGTTTTTGCAGCTGTATTATTGTGAAAGCTTCTGGGTAATTTTGATACAAAGAGAAAAGAACATTTCTGGCAGGTGACCATCTACATCATAATCAGCTAGCCATGCCTGTGAAAATGCACGTTCCTGGCTCTGTCTTCAGAAACTCATTCTTATGCATAGAGTTGTTCATTTGAAGTCCACAATTGAACTGATTTGTTAAAACTGTTGTAAAACAAAACAAAATAAAACAAAATTTTTTAAAAATCTGGCTCTCAAAGAATTGCATTTAAAAATTACATTCTTCTTGTATATGGAAAACAATAATCTGGGTGGGTAGGAAACATTTCAGGAATATTTGGTCAAGATTGTATGTCTACTTTTTAAGGATCTTTTAATTTTGCCCCCTCCTACACTGATTCATTCTTAGGCAGAAAAACTCCTTCAGTGCTCAGTGCTTAATAGTTTCTCATTTGTTTCTTCTTTCCCAGAAAAATAAGAACTTCTTTCCTACAAAGTCTCAGCAAATGTACCCTTCAAGTTTGTCTTGAAACTAACCTTTGTGGTCAGGTCCTTTGCTGATTAGCTTAAGTCCCTTGGGAACTTCAGGCTTCTACAACACAGAGAGAAAGCAACACTTTGCCAAAGAAAAGCCAGGATACATTTGGGAGAAGAAAAAGGCAAAGGATGCTAGAGAGAAAATCTTTAGGTATTTATATTAGAGTTGTTTTATTAAGTGTATTTTGCATAATTAGACTTAGTAGATAGTCATATCTTTGGAAAGTACAACCTTTGGACTCAATATGAAATCATTACAATAGCATAGAAAGGGGCACTCTACAAAAACTTTACATATAGCAACTATTTATAATGCATAATAATAATTCTTAAAAATAAAGTGATTGCACTACAGGCCTGGAGCTATCCCTAAATGGTGCAGAGTCAAGAAAAAGATAATTGTTTTCCAAATTTTGGTCATTTTCAAGTAATAAAAGCTGATTTTGCTTCTTTCAGTGTGCATTGAAATTCTAGTCACAGACTCAATTTCAGCATATGAAATTTTATAATATGAATTCCATGTTACATTTGAGATAATCAATCATGTTTCAATGTAATCCACATTGCATAGGAGACTTTTATTATGAGCATTATCGTTGTAGTATAGTAAAGTGCATTGTTAATGAAGCATGGAAAAGGAATAATTTCAACTAATAGGCATATATGTCAAATTTCAATTAGGACTGAGTTGGAATCCAAAAAGAGAGATAAGCATATAAATTGAAACCTTTGACCTTCACCATGAAGTACAAAGTCTGAGAGGAAAATTAAATTATTGGGATGTAGCATACGAATTTGAATAAATTAATGTGTTTTGAAACTCTTTGTCATGACTCTTAGACTACATGTGATTTTAAAAAATATTATGTACTTGAAACTGATAGCTTAGAAAAGTTTACTTCTATTCCATGTATTAAAATATCAATGAGTGAAAAGAAAACCCAACAAATTTAACCCAAGTTTATATTGTCCATACTCTATTAAGCAATGTACCATGAGATAGAGAACTAGTCGTGAATTTGATCAGGATTACAGATATTTTTCCTAAGACAATGACAGTGGCTCTTTGTGTTATTATGTATCCGGTTAATGTTCAATTTTAATTAATTGGTGTATTTTTTTTTAATTTGTAGTATAATTGAGTAAGGATCCAAAAAGATTTATATTTGGTTGGTGTCCTCTCATTCTATCTCAGTCTGTTGGTTGCATTTTCCTCCTTGCAATTTTTCAGTTGATGAATTGGGTTCTGTTTCCAATAGAGTTTCCCAGATTAAGTGTTCTAATTGTATTCCTGTAACAATTTTTAAAAGTTGCCCCTTTAGCCCATGTATATTTCCTGTAATTAGAACTGGATGCCTATTCTGGATGAGGTCTGATTGTTTTTGACAAGAAACTTTCATAGGGAGCATAAGATTATGGAAGGTTTTTTAAGTTAGTTTTTTATTCAATACAAAATTGAAACTCCTTTTAAAATATAAGAACACACTGGCACACACTCACAAGCACATGCATACACATTTGAAGAATCACCTTCATTGTGGCAAAACACTGATGCTACCTCATATCTAACTTAGTGACTGATTTCAATTTAAGTCTCCATTTCTCAAGAGAAAAAAAAATTAATTTTACTTTACAGGCTTTCTACATTTGACTTTAGGAAAAGCATCTTCAATATATGACATTCTCAACTTTTCCCCTTACATTTAGGAAGACCTTTATTTTGGACTTAAAAGTAGATTTTTGCCCCTGTCCTAAGTCTTAAAACCCAATCTTTCTCTTCTTCACAAGTCATTTTTCAGACCTATAAGTATAAAAAGCAATTTATTACATAAGAAATGAGATAAAGGGCATAGAATTTAGGAATTGAGATCGATGACATGCTATATATTCTTCTGAGCTGAGGTAGCCAAGGTCAAACAGAAGTAAGATTAAACTGTTATCCCCTGGATTTTCAAAGCCTTTTCCAAAAGAATGTAGGAGTGAAACACAGAGACATTTTAATTCAAATGTCAACAGAGACTTGGTAATTTATCTGAGATGTTCAGATGCCGAAAATGATCAACAATGTTAAAATAATGCAACATGCTACAGACCATTGATAGAACTCTTTCATAACTGATGAGTACTTTTGGATTAATGGCTGGATTATGTTTGATTGAAATTAAAACCAGCACATTATTTACAACATGCAGTTTTATCTGGAGGCATGACTGGAATACAACAGGCTTTGTAAAATTTTAAATACATAGGAAAGCAATAGATTGGCACATTACTATAATGGTTTTGAAGGTGCATCTTTAAAATTGCTGTACCAACAAATTAACAGTGAAAAGCATTACTGAAAAATGAAATCTTTGTTATTTGAAAGTGACCTTACGATCCCTTCACCCAATTTCTTTCAGTTTAGATATGAAGAAAATGAGGCCCAAAGAGGCTATGATTTGACCAAGGTCATAAAGCAAGTTAAAGGAAGAAATGAAACTGGAACCTAGGTCCCCTGAGGCATCATTATTGTGTTTTGTTTTGTTTTTAATACCACCTCAGTTATTGATTTTATGTTCATTTTCTGAAAGATCTCCTCTTCGGTATGATACTTCCATTAATTTAGCACATAGACTAGTTTTAAAAACACTAACAAATGTTTCTAAGAGATGTGTAAAGAAACTATTTTCAAAGAGAGGTTTTTGTAATTTTATTTTTTAAACAGAACTCTTCATGTCTTTCATTTAAAAATGAAATAATTATTCACAGTCATTTTGACATGAAAAGCTCACTAAATAAATACTGTGAGTTGGGTTTGTTTTATATTTGGGAATGAAAGGGGTGGTGCAATAATTGCCACGTTAGTGAAAAGTTCATTCATTCATCTTGAGAAATAATTTAATATTTAGTACTCCAAACTTAATATTTTCTACTAAAATTTAACTACTATACCCCCATCATGCTTACTAAAGAACGTTATGAATTTGCACACCATTGTCCTTATCTATTTGTAATTAGTTTATGTAAAATATTTGTGTATGCCTGTAAAACATAAAAATAGTAGATATTTTAGCATTTTTTAATATTTTTTATTTTGCTTTTGTTTGTGTGTGGTTTTACACTTACAAATACTCATCATTTGTCTGCCAAAAGAGCTTAGGATGGAATACTGAATGCTCCATTTATGATTCATTAATTTTACAGCTGCAGAATATGTCCATGTATACCATAGAGTTTTACTGAAATGAAACTTTGAGTTTAAATCATGATTGACTGAAGTGAAAATCTGATTTTAAATCATGCATACCTAAGATGAAGTTTTCTGTGCTGGTGGCAGAGGAAGCAGACTTCATAAAATCTGGCAACCTATATAGTGGTTGTGTGTATGCTATTGTTTAACTTGAATTGATGCTTCTTTTAGGATAAGATGACTATTTTCATCAAACTAATGATTTTTAGTGACTGGAAATGTACATCCTATAGCCAAAGTGATTGATGGCTTCCCGAAAAATGACATTAATGAAGGAGATCTCATCATTATGGCAACTTCCTGAACTATATTATTTCACTTAGAGGAATGCTAAATGTTTGCATCTTCTAATTGCTTCTTTAATTTATATACAGGTTTAATTCAGGAATAGCATGTCTGATAATAAATGACATTTAAAGCTCAAAATTAAAACCTATTCCAAAATGGGAACCAAGTTTATAAGATAACTTCATTGGTATGTAAAAGAGATACCATATTCCATTATTCAGATGATTATACTTATTAGTGCAAAAATCACTTGATGTGTATGATAAGAAGGTTTCTAGCAGATGTCTCTTTGATGTAAGATATAAAACAGCACATACCTCATTAAACAACACATCAAAAGCATAAAAATGCAACCATTAATCTATATTTCATAATTTCCCCATAATAACTAGAAGTAAAACTCATTGAACACAAATGAAAGAGCTGTAGAAGAAGGTGATATTAAAATTCACATATGGTTCAGTCCTTGTTCTTTTGAATTCTATCAAACATCTGTTGGTCCAAAATGAATGTAAGATTGAAAAACAGTTTGACATATGAATGAAAACTTCCTTTTCTATTAGGAAGATCTCTAATAGAAAGATGACCACTTTCATTGGTGTCTCAAAAATGTGTATGTCACCAAAGGATGTTGTATCTGAATGAGTATCATCAAAGTACTAAGTATGGGTTAGTACTAAGTATCATCAAACCCAATTTCTACATTTTAGAGATGAGTAAATCGAGGCTCACTTCAATTAAGTAATTTGCTTTAGACCATACAATTAATCACATTAGAATCTTTATGAGAATTGAAGTTTTTAGACAACTGTAATATTTGAGTACTCTGCCATACAATTTTAGAAGTATGTTTTTTGGCTCAGTGAATGTTAAATTTTTCTTATTGGAAAATGCTTTACATAAGAGGTATTTGATATTTCAACAGTGAATGCAGAGGCTGGGTATAACATAGGCAGTACAGAAAGAAGGATCATTATGGCAGAACCTTTTCATTCAATTAACACCTATTGACCTTTACTACCCCTAAGTTACATCAGACTTTCACAGACTTACTCTAACACCAATTTATTTTTATTTATTTTTATTTTTATTTTTTGTCTCCGTCTCATCCTTCTCAGAAGTCTGGGCTCTTCCTTCAATCTGTGCTCTTTTTCATGTGTCATTTCTTAAAGGGCACATATCTCTCAAATCGACCTTCTTTTCTCCTCTCTGACTGATTACTTTTGCTACTGCCACCACCAACCTCTCACTTACGCAAGGACCACTGTGTATCATGTCCCCTATGTTCAGAGGAGATTTTTTGCCTGTCTCTAACCCCTGCCTAACTCTGGAGCCTGCTTCCTGACCTCTAGCGAGTGGATTTGCTCCCTTCCACGTCACTCCCAAAGTCATCGAGCATGAGGATTTATAACACCTGCTTCATTCAGTAAGGCTTACCTGCCTCATGCAATGGAGAAGTCAATTCACTGTTGTACTGCCAACATCTAGAATTGTATCTGCTTTACTGGAGGCAGGTAGACATGCATAGTATGTTTTAAACAAATGCAATAAGTAAGCCATATTTTAGGAAGAAATCTTTGATTACTGATTTTCAGTTTCCAGTTTTCTCTACAATGTGCCTGTCGTTTTCTGTATAGGAATAACAGCTTTCAAGATTTTAATAGGCTTTAGCCATTTATTGTGTTATATTTGAATGAATTACTTTTATGTACTACTGAGGTGAGATTATTCCCTGGAAATCTTTACTTGATCATGAATAATTGTCCTATCTTCTCCTGCAAACTACAATGTGGTATTTCGGTCTCTTCTATCCTGCTAGATCAGTAACAGTTATTTAGAATTTATTTGTAGCAATCTTCAGCTCAGAAATAACCAATGCACAATCATTTTACTTACTAAAAGTATGTGCATACAAATATCTTTATTTTATTAAAATATACAGACTTCAATTATCTGTAAATAGAGATGTGATCCTAAAATTTAAATATTCAATAATACCAAATGGTAAACAAAAATTTCAGGAAGGGGTCATGTTAAAAACATAAATTATCTACCCATAACTTTTACTTCTGGGGCCTTGAGATCATGCTAATATACATGAACTATAAGGTCTTCTGACATGAGATAGTAAATCAAATAAACTAAAACATATCAAATGTTGTTATTCTTATTCATTTGAATAAAAATTGCTCTATTGCTATCACATTGATATTTATTATGTTGTATAGTATCTATGTTATATAGTGATAAGTAGTGTGTTTTACAATTCATTTCTGTTTTGGGAGGGAATAATCTGTCAAATGCTACATCCGCTTTTCCCTTTCCTCAATACTACCATTCCAGTTCCAGACAGTTCTAACCTTTCATGTCTAGATGAGTTGGTTAGAGGCTTTTCTTAACAATTAATTGCAGAAAGTTAGAATTTAAAATATTCACTATGACTTTGAATACTTCTGAATCTAGCTATTTGTTGCAAAGTAAACATCTATCTGGAAACATAACAATAACTATAACAAATATTTGGAAACTTTATTTACCTTTTGAATAAATGCTTTCTAGATTGTATTTCTTAAATTATTAAATATGACACAAGACTGGATTTATTAAAAATTGAAAACAGCCAGGCACTGTGGTTCATGCCTGTTATCCCAGAGGCTCCGGAGGCTGAGGCAGAAGATCATGAGTTCAGAGCCTGCCTCAGCAGCAGAGAGGTGCTAAGCAACTCGGTGAGACCCTGTCTCTAAGTAAAATACAAAATAGGGCTGGGAATGTGGCTCAGTTTTCAATCTGCAATACCAAAAATAAAATAAAGGAAGGAAGGAAGGAAGGAAGGAAGGAAGGAAGGAAGGAAGAAAGAAAGAAAGAAAGAAAGAAAGAAAGAAAGAAAGAAAGAAAGGAAAGAAAGAAAGAAAGAAAGAAACAGAGAGAGAGAGAGAGGGAGGGAGGTATGGAGGGAGGGAAGAAAGAAGGAAGGAAGGAAAAAAGAAAAGAAACCAAATAGATTTTATGGACATCATAAAATCTATACCATTTGGACACAATCTAAACATATTAATTCTTTTGAAGAAATAATGTTGACTAACATTAGTAATTGCATGTACCTGTATTAATCTTAATATTGTGCATGCATTAACTTACCTAATTGTATGTCTAGGACTTTGACACTATTATTCACCTAATTTGACAGATGAAGAAATTGAAGCACAAAGTCATGAAATTACCAATGTGAGTGGAGGATCCAGACTGGGAAACCAGGCAGCTTGTCTCCACACTTTTAACCATCTCACTATTGTGCCTCTCTGAAGAAAACTATTTTCATCTCTCTCGGCAGATATCCCATTTATTGATTCTTGGTATTTCTTGAGCTACAGGAGTCCTACTCTAGAAGTCATTGCCTGTGCCTGTATGTTGGAGTGGGAACAGCTTCTTAATGATTCTTTTTCATAATTATATAAAAAATTCTAAATGTTTTCTCTAAATAACATTTTAAATCTCTAATAGATTAGAACTTCAAAAGATAATATATCAGGTATGATTTTCTTTTAGTGCACATTTATTTCTCTGAACTTAAAACTAAATCAAAAGAAGAAATCATATACATATTAGGTTCATTTATTTAAATAAAGAGAACCACAAGATGACAGGCTACCAGTGATCTATAGGTGACAATAACAGTTTGGGTAGAGAACAATTCTATGGTAAATAATATTTTTTCTCAAAATAAAGCCATATATAAACTACAAAGTAGATACACGATGCCCACAGGGAACAGTTTTCTACACACTAAACCTGCGATTATTGCCTCATTAATCTTAATTTCCTTTATACCTAAGAAATCTCTTTGCCCCTTATGAAAGACTGTTGTATTTTCTACATCAATATGTTCTCTGTTGTTTTGAGGTCACAAGATGGTAAACACATAGCTAACTGAAACTTAGCAAGGCATGTACTATCATATTCTTTTACTCAGAGCATACCAGACACAGACATATCCATCTCATCCACATAACTAGGAAGTTTGCCCTTAAAAAGGTGATACTAATAAAATTCATTGGTAAGAAGACATGGTAATAGTAATGTCCTATTGTGTTTCAGTTTCTGGCCACAATGCACTCATGATGATGAGGGGAAACATCCTGTTAACTAATGGGCTTCTGCTAATGTTTATTCTCAAATTTTCTAAAATTACATTTTCATACACACACATATATATACAAATTTACTCATTTATTTCAATTTTCTTTCCTACTCTGAGAATGCATGTAACATAATATTTTTACCACATTAATTTTCCTTATTTTATGACTTTTATTTTATCTTCTTTTTGAAAAGCAGCTCTAAATGTCTTATTTGATTCTTGCTATGCAGATAAGAGACAAGATGATTACAGCGTGTTCAGATTAGACTATCCATTGCACTTCCTCTTGATCACATTTTCTCTGTTTCCTCTCTAGACATAGAGGATGAATTTCAGAATTATATAGTATCTACCCTCCTCAGTCCATTCTCAAGTCAGGAGTCAGGGACTTTGGGAAGATTTATGTGACTCTCCATTTGAATCAAATATGCAAAAAGAGAAAACCTTTAAAGGAAAAGGAATCCCTATTGCAAATGCATATTTTAGTCACTTGCAAATAGCCAGCTACCCTTTCCAAGGTCTGTAAATAGGTTTTAGTCTTAAGACTACTTCCTTTGTTCCTAACAGGACACAATTGCTGAAAAAGAGAATGAAAGGGTTAAGAAGTTCAGCTTTGATTAATCTAATTATTGGCAAGTAAAATGAATCCCTATGTTTCTGTTCATTTTGGCAAGGCTATCTGAAAAAGACTGTTGAAAATTTGTGACAAGCAGTGGATAAACCAGAACTTGGAAATGAAATTTCTAACCTCCTATCCAAGTCGAGGGATGTAAAGAGAAGAGGGAAGAATGCCATACAGTGAAGCCCACATCTACTAAAAATGCAAACCAACACCAGGCCTAACTGTAGATAGAATTTATGATGGGGAGCAGAGCAATAGCAATTAACACAGCTGATGGAGGAAAGGGGGTGGTTTTATGATTTTTCTCAAACAGCAGCTTTGCTTTTCCTGACTTTGAATCTATAGCCAGTTTCACAAGCTCTGAGAAGTTACAGAGCAGTTTGAATTATGAACTAGCCCTAGTTTAACCAAAGCACCTCCTTTGGTTTTTCTGGAGATGGAAGGGGATGCATTTACTTTGGAAATAGAAGAAGCACACTAATCAGACTCAAAAATAAAAATGGCAAAATCTGACTTGATCAGGTAGAAAAGAAGAGGTAGTCTTTCAATGAATATGTTTCTTATTTTCAACAATATTCTGAAGTGTAAAGGTCTTTAGTTTTGTCCTTTAAAACTTCCAGCTAATACATGAGGAGAGTGAATAAAATGATGTTAGTCATAGAAGTTGGAATAATACAGCTAGAGTTCAAACTCTTGTCTGAGTCTAAAATATGTTTATTTCAATGTGCTTCAAAATCATAATCAATGATTTTCTCAAGAAACCTTTATATATATGTAGAAATGCACAAAAAAGGAATAGGGATTTATCAAGTACCTACTTGGAGCAAGCGCTGGTCTAGGTGCTAGAAACAGAAAAACCAAAAAACAGAGCACCTGCTCTCAGTAGGCTCAGGAAGCAAGCTAAATGCATCTGTCCAAATAACATGGCTTCTGATTGGACTACTTTATAAAACCGCTTTCTATATTGAAGGGAAATGTGGCTCAGGGAGGATAAATAATTTGCACAAAGTCAGACATAACCTTTTTTCAGTTATGCATTGATTATTCTGTGAAGCAAATCAAATGAAATTAGATCAAGATTAATATTAAAATTTTTTTAAAAATTGAACACCATGAAAAATAAGAAGTTCAACTTACCAGGCATTTGAAGGTGGAACATGATAACTATCTCTGTGATTTATTGGATGATTCTCCCTCCTCTCAGGCCCTTTATGTTATTATTTTGCTATGTGCTTGAATCTTCTCAGGGGTTTCTCTTCTTTATTTTTTGTCTTCTTCATCCTTTCATTTTATGTTTAAGTATTTTTTTTGCGATTTTCTTTGATAATTCATACTTTCTTGCTAGCTTTCAATTCAGGCCACTTCGTTAACAGACAGTGAGTCTTTTGGAGTAAAGCTAGCTGACATATAGGATACTAAAAGAAGCATGTGACTTGCCATGTGTTCCCATAAGACTCAATATTTTCCTGTTTAAGGTATTTTACAAATTGATTTTAAAAGCAGCTGGAGTTGGGTAGTCCCTAAACAAATGAACATTATAGTTATGTGATTAGCAGTGTTCATTTAGGAAATCAGTTTTTATTGTTTGTTTTACTTCAAGTTTTAAATATTTATTTGCCAGAAGAAATAAAGAAGTATAAAAATGATTAAAAAGCAAAGTCTTTCAGAACAGACTATTATACTTTGATACTTTGGAAGACTGATAAATTAACACCAATGAAGCCTAGTTAGGCATTTGGTAAATAACCCTATTGCTATTACTATTACTATTGCTATTACTGTTTTTTTTATTATTTTGAAAAATAACTTTAAAACATACCAATAGTTATTACCAGGCTTATTTTTTGAAAGACTTACAATCCCCCTTAGTATCTATGGGTGATTAGTTCTAGGAACCCGTGAATACCACAATCTGTGGAAACTCAAGCCCCCTATAATATTTGCATGAAGCCTAAACTCATTCTCCCATCACTTTAAAACATTTCTAGATTACTTAACATGATATAAATGCTATGTAAAAAACTATATTTTTTAGAGAATAATAAAAAAGACAATATCTGTACATGTTCAGTTCAGACATAATTAAAAGAAATATTTTTGATCATTGGTCAAACTATGAATACGGAACTTGTGGATACAGAGATGCAATTTATACTTTATATTTGCTTTCACAAATAGATATCTAAATATGATTAGAAGTACGATTTCTGTTTTATAATTTTTTATTTGTAAAAGATTTTTACTATTTTTACTCTCAGTTTCATTAGATGAATTGCTTATTTAAGAGAAATAAAAATCATGAATGAGGAATTTAAGGAAAAGTGGAAATTACAACCATACATTATACTATAAACAATGTTCAATCTTTTTCATCCCTACTTTCTGTTTTATATTTCCCATGAATCTTTAATATATTATACAGACTATACTTTTAATATATCTGTGTAGTTTACACACACTATGTGAACTTGTGCTACATGTGGATGTGCATGTGCCTGTGAGTTTCATGTTTGGAATTTGTGTATGACAAAATATGGACAATGAAATTCTTGACTCTTTTCTGCTGGAGGAATCCAGAATATGCTGCCAACTGGAAAGATAAATAAATGCACTGGTAATAATTTTCTTTCTATCTGTGTGTGCTCTATTACAAGACCATAACAAAATTCACTCACATTTTCCTAAATATAAATCAAGAATGGAATTTAATGAAACCATAATGAAATAAAATAATGTTTTTCCTGAATACAAACCATGAGCAGAATTTCTCTGTAGTTATTTAAAAATTTTAGGGAATGCATGTCATGAACTAGAAATACTCATCCACCATATATGTATAA
Organism: Glaucomys volans; assembly: GCA_020662805.1. Lineage (NCBI taxonomy): Eukaryota > Metazoa > Chordata > Mammalia > Rodentia > Sciuridae > Glaucomys > Glaucomys volans. Next base: position 487,504 of record JAJEJO010003853.1, read on the forward strand.
TATACTCATAGAGACCTCCTTTGATATAATTAAAAGATAAATCTTCTAAATACCTGATTTTGACTCTACTAGTAGCTAGCTCTGAGAGAGTCTATTAATGAATAATTCTATTTTCTTGTGTAAAATGTGGAATTTACTTACATGAGCATTGATGTTTCTTACAGATCACTTTTTGAGTTAAGGAAATTCTTTAATATTTTATCAGATTAAAATAGAGCCTTGCTGGAAGTGAAAAAAATCACTAAAGAGGAATAATATGGCATTTGCAGATAAATGGATGGAATTGGAGAATATCATGCTAAGTGAAATAAGCCAACCCCGAAAAACCAAAGGCCGAATGTTTTCCCTGACAAGTGGATGATGATATATAATCGGGTTGTGGGGGTGGGGAGTGAGATAAAAATGAAGGAATTTTTTATTATGTAGAGGGAAATGAAAGGGAGGCGGGGGTGTATGAAAAATGGTGGAATGAGACAGATATCATTACCCTATGTACATGTATGATTACATGAATGGTATGAATCTACATCATACACAACCATAGAAATGAAAAGTTGTACCCATTTGTGTACAATGAATCAAAATGAAATCTGTAAAAATTTAAAAAAAGGAAATAAAACAAATCACTATATATGTTTTAGAAAATGGTATTGTAAATGTTTTCAGAAACTAAAGTTCTTTTAAGCTGATAATACCAAAAGAAATTCACTCATGAATGGAGTTTTAATGTTATTTCTGTTGATAAATTACTGCAAAATTTGGGAATATCAAAGAAATATTTCATGTTAAAGTTGTCCAACATATTTCCTTCCAAATCCTTATTTTTTTTGTTTATCAAACAAGTTGTTATATATCATAAATTCTACCCTAAAGGCTGAGTAGAGCTGATGAAATGGAATATTTGAAAACGTTCCTAGACAATTTGATTTGTTAAGTAAAAATATTAACATGTTTTTGTAATTATGCACAAATGAATAATTTGTTCTTTCATGGATTAAAACTTTCAAAAATTTCAACTATTCATTATAAAACTTCAACTATATGGAAAATATTTTAGAAATTTATTTTAGCCATTATTTTCATATTTTTACAAAATATTTAGCTTCTCTCCTTTTCCCAAACATATTATATGTAAGGAAAGGATTAAAATGTTCTAAGTTAATGAAGTATTAAAGTATTTAGATGCATGACAGATATTCTGATTCACATTTGCCTTTTTTTAGAGTTTTGCCTCTGGGAGTATTTTGACTTGAAAGCATTTTCTGAATAAAAGAGTTGCATTGATTGTGAAATTCAGAGAAAGCTGCACTGGTTTATTAAAACATGTTGAAGACAGTATAGGATACATGTCAAGTCAAAAAAAAGAGAGAAAAAGAGAAAGAAATGAACAGGGAATTGAATGATTCAAATGAACAACATGCTTCCCTGAATGTGTTCAATTATTAGAAGGTCATAAAAGAATCTCTATGCTATAATATATATTCATTCAGAATAATTGTATCATTCAATTATATATATATATAAAACATTAATGGTTCTAGTAAATTCTTTAGGATGAGTTATGGCATCTTGATTGAAAATTGTATTTAATCATTTATTTTTTAAATCTTATTTTGAAGAAGTGCCACATCAGAGATTCTAAGAACACATCAGAGCGCTTTCCCTTTCCTTTATTCCAGTTTCCTTTTATTTTAACTGAACAGGGAATTGTACATTTTTGCATAGTACTGCCTATGATCTTTTGTAACGATTCAACTTTAAGGTACAGAAGCAAAGAAAGTTTAACTTTTCTCCAGGGATTTGAGAAACAAGTACAGAGTAAATGCACAGAAAAAAAACAGTTATCAGTGAAAAAAAAATCTTAAAGAAAACCCAAAGCAAAACAAACAAAAACTAGTTCTCCATTCTGGAGGTTCTGAGTCAGAATGGACTTCACATCCAGGACCACAGTCCACCACGATCCTTCTACATAGATTGAGGTCACTGGAAAATATCTTTTGTTTCCACCTGGATTTCCCTATCCATTCACCAAACCTCCTTCTCTTTTGTTTTCTGGTTTGATGAATATGCTTATTTCAACATGTTTCTTGTCATGTCATACCTGTTTTCTTTTGTTTTCTGTATCTGCATAAGCTGATCCTTCACTTTACTTAGCTTTTAGCTTCCCATTTCTGTTTCCCACACTATTTTTCTGTCCCAGAGTTGTTGTGCTCTAATTTTTGTCTTGCAACTTTTGATTTTCAATTTTTACCTTATCTTTTTGCATAAAGTCAATTATTTATCTATCCATTCTTAATATCTTGTTTTTACATCATTATTCTGAAATATTAGCATGTATTTCATGAATTTTTTATAATCTTTTTTGTAAAATGAATCCTGTCATCTTTTCCTTTTAATCTTAAACAAAGATATTTAGTTTTTAAATGATTTTATTTGAAAATTACTTTAGATTTGTGCTAATTATATAGAGAATTTGAATATTTTTTCATTTTGGGGGGTCCCAGGGATTGAACTCAGGGTAACTTGGCCACTGAGCCACATCCTCAGCCTCATTCTGTATTTTATTTAGAGACAGAGTCTCACTAAGTTCCTTAGTGCCTCACCAGTTGCTGAGGATGGTTTTGAATTCATGATCCTCCTGCTTCAGCCTCCCAAGTCACTGGGATTACAGGCATGTGCCCCTCCTCTCAGCTGATTATTTTTTCAAACCTAGTCTTCACTCTTATTGACAGGCTGCATTATGTGTTAGTCAGTTTTTTGTTATTGTGACAAAATACCTGAAAAAAACTACTTAAGTGAAGAGAAATTCATTCTGGCTCCTGATTTCAGAGGTTTCAAACCATAGTCAGTACTCTTCCTTTGTTTCTGGGTCTCTGGTTAAAGACAGCATCATGGAAGAAGGATGTGGCAGAGCAAAGCTGAGAGAGAGAGGGAGAGAGAGAGAGAGAGAGAGAGAGAGAGAAAGAGAGAGAATAAAAAGAGAGAGAAGGAGGAGGAGGAGGAGGAGGAGGAGGAGAAGACGGAAGAGGAGGAGGAGAATAATGATGATCATGATGATAGTGGTCCAGGATATATTCTTCCATGAAATGCTCTCACTTCTTCCAATTAGGTGCCATGGACTACAATTCCAACCACCTCACAATAACATCATCAAATTGTGACCTTATCAATTAATGAGTTCACAGATGAGATTAGAGTCCACATGATGAAATCACTTCCCCAAAGCTCGCTCTGAACATTGCAGCACTTGGGACCAAACCTTCAACATATAAGCCTTTGGGGATATTCCAGATCAAAACCATAACACATCCATCAAAATTTATGAATTAATATTGAGAGATACATTATTAATAACTAAAGTTTACACTTTATTCAGATTTCCTTAGTTCTGATCTAATATCCTTTTCCCATCCAAGATCCTATTCAGGATGCGACACTACTTTAGCATTAGGTTGTCATTTTTCTAGTGTCTTTTTGACAAAGACAGCTTTCTTGTTTTTGCTTTCTTTTGCAATGCTGGTTATTAAACTTAGGACTTGGATTATTTTTTATGATGATCCTTAGAGTTTTGATAATTACTGCTGAGGTATTTTGTACAATTTCCTCAACTGGAATATGGTTTATGAGTTTTAGGGAAGACCATAAAGAGAAAGTGTCATATTTATTACATTTTGTCAAGGGTGAAAGACATCAATGTGTCTTGTTAATGTTGATATTAGTCACTAGACTGAGGTACTGTTTTTTAAAGTTTTTCCATTGTAAATTTGTCCTCTGTCCCCATCCATACTTCAAACTTTGAAGAAAAGTCACTATGCGCAACTAAGAGGTGGGAAGTTATGCTTCCCATCCTTGAAGGTAAAATACCTACATAATTATTTTAACTCTTCTTCATGGGAGATTAAGCATTTCTTCTCCATACATTTTGATACAAGTATTTATTTTTATCAATATGGACTAACATATTTATTTTATACTTTGGGTTCTAACCCAATACCACTTTCTTATGTCATTGCTCAAATTCTTCTAGGTGTGGACATTAGAAACTTCTTTATTTGGCCCCTGTGTCACTTTAATAAACATCCATTTTTAAAAAATGTGCTTTTTAAATTTTTTTTTAGCACTTTCTTCTCTGGTACTATAACATTCATCAAGTCCATCTTACTTATTTCTCATCATAGTACAAGAATAAGGAATTTTAAGAAAGATATTCTGGCTCCTTTTACTGAGATTATAGGAGGTGATATGATTACCAAGGTTATTAGAAACCAAGGTCTGCACACCTTGGTATGGTTGTTGCAACTGGTGTGTCAGCTGGAAAGCAAGGGACTATGCATTTCTTTATATACCGATATTCATATGTATATAAACACACATTAATCGGTGAATATGCCCAGATATAAGTGTTTCTACCCATCCTAAGTCAAGCATGAGTGCGTACCTGATGACCCACTCTAATTTATGGACCACAGCAATAATCCTGGGATTCTCTTGCTGCTCTATGTGTTCACACTCCTAAAGTTAGAAACCTAATTCCTGCCATCTGTTGTCCTTTGTTTCTTTCCAATGTATGTATGGATAATTGTTTCAGAATTATTAATCCATGTCCATGTGGGCAAAATATTTATCAACTAGAGAGCAGTACTTACATGTAGTTTCTTTTAACATCACAGACTCCATTCATTTTCTTATTACTCAGGTCAGAGTCTTAAGTGGATTTGTTCCATTCATTCAGTTAATATGTTTAGATTGTCATGTTTTTTATTCCATTCTGAGATCCTCCCACTTCCTAAATTTTCACATATTAAATTTTACTCTTTATCCTGAAAACTCCATCATCTTCAACAAATTCATAGTGTCATGTTTCCACCATTACAATTTTGTTCAGAATGATTTTCACCACCCTAAAAACTCCAACCATTTATTGTTTTGGCCCTCTCTTCCTTCCCTATAGGCCTGCTTTGAAAAGTTTCCCTATCACTATAGTTTTGCTTTTTCCAGATTGTTGTATAATTGGAACTGTACAGCATATAACTTTCTCAGATTGGCCTCTTTCATTCTGATGTGTTTTTAATATTCATTCAGGCATTTGTATGGCTTGAGAGCGGATTTTTTAATGCTGAATAATATTCTATTATAGAGAAGTATCACTTGCTTCATTTACCTCTGCAAGGACATATTAGTTGTTTCCAGTTTGGGGCAATAAGGAATAAATATTTTATAGATGTTCCTCCTGCAGCATTCTATATGCATGTAATTTTCTACATCAGTTGGGTAAATTCCTAGAAGCATGTTTTCTGGATCACATAGTAAAGCTGTGTTTAGCTTTGTAAGAAATGGTCACACTGTCTGATTGCACTAGCTTGCACTTGGTATAATGTTGAATAGGAGTTTGAAAGAAAACATCTTTGCCTTGTTTCCAGTGTTCTCAGTGGCAAAGTTCTAATCTCTGAATATTACATATGATATTAAATTATAGTTTTTATAAATATTCTTTATCAAGTTGAGAAAATTCCTCTGTAGTCTGAGTTTTCCAAAATCATAGTCAAGAATAGGTGCTTAATTTTGTCAATACTTTTTTGTGGGATCAATTGATGTGATAATATTATTTTTCACCTTTACTCTGGTGATGTGGTGCATTACACTGAAAGATCTTTAAGGCCAGGTATGGTAGCACTTAACTGCAATCCAAGCATCTGGGGAGTCTGAAGCAGGAAGATTGTGAGTTAAAAGCCAAAGCCAGCCTCAGCAACTTGGCAAGGCCCTAAGCAGTTAAGTGAGATCCTGTCTCAAAATAAAATACAAAAAAAGGACCAGGGATGTGGTTCAGTGGTTAAGTGCTCTTGGGTTCAATCTCTCCCTGCCCACCACCCCCTCCCAGAGAAAAGAAAAGAAAAGAAAAGATCTTTGAAAGTTGGACTGGAATTCTGGAATTACTCACTTAGAATAAATCTTGTTTGATCTTGGCATATACTTCTTCTCATACATGGTGGATTTAATTATTTCTTTTCTCGAGGTCTTTTGCATGTGTATTCAAGAGGACACTCATCAGTAGTTAGGGTAATGCTGGCCTTGAAAAATGAGCTAGGAAGTATTCCCTCTGATTCTATTTTCTGGAAGAAATTGTGAGATTGGTACTGTTTCCTCCTGAAGTGTTTGGTAGAATTCACCAGTGGAAGCATCTAGACCTGGTACTTAATTTTTAAAGGTTATATTACTGATTGATTTCTTTTAGTGGATAAAGGACTATCAGGTTTTCTACTTTCCCTTATGTAAGTTACATTAGTTTGACTCTTTGAGGCATTTGCCTATTTCATCTAACTTATCAAATTTGTGGTCATCGAGCTATTCATAGTATTTACATATTATCCTGTTAAAGTCATTGGGCTAAGAGGTGATGACTTTGGTTTCATTTCTGACAATGGTTCTTTTTTTCTTTTCTCTTCTTTTCTTGATTAGTCAGTCAAAATTTTAATAATTTTATTCAAAGTTCGTTTTGCTCATATTTTTACTTCTAATTTTCCTTTTACCCTTACTTTGGACAGCTCTTTATTCTCTTAAAAATACTTTAATTTACTAGATTTTTCTCTCCTCTTCTTTATTTTTGATTATGTATCAAATGTTAAATTAGTCCACTCTTGCTACTATAACAAAATACCCCAAATTAAGCAATTTATTAGAACCAAAAACCTATTGCTCGCAATCACGGAGACTAAGAAGCCCATTAGCAAGAGGCCAACAGGTCTGATGTCTATTGAGAGGTCAGACTCTGGTCCTAAGGCAGTACCTTGTTGCTGCATCCTCCAAAGGGGGAAAACACTTCACATGATGAAAGTATAAAAAGGGACTAAGTAGCTCTCTTTTAGAGGAGCATCAATCTCTCCATGAGATGGAACTTTAATAACCTAATTTCCTCCTGAAGTCACCACCTCTTACTACCATCACCTTGAAACATTTGAATTTGGGAAGAACATACACATTCAAACCATAGCAAAAGGTAAGGAAAATTTCACAAGGTTAGTATCACTGAAAAGAAACAATTTACAAAAAGAAATGTGCTATATCATTCCAGCAGCAAAATGCCAATTCTCTGTCTCTACCTTTTCAGTGCACTGAACTTCATATTCTGATTTTCTGGACAAAATTTTATTCTTCATATTTTATTTGGTTGCATTTTATTAGGAAGAAAAAATATTTAAATAATAAATCAATAGAATATGGGTACATATTAGAAAAGCAGATGTTGATGGCTCCCTGTATGTGCTGGTGCAAGCTAAAAATCCACTATTACTGCACCATATCCACATTCAAATTAAACTATGAGGACAGTCATGTGGCAAATCTTCCAAAGAAACTCAATTGTGTCTAGTAAACATGATCATCACCTTAGGATTATAGAAGAGGTTATAAGAGATAAAGGTATATTCAAGATCTTGACAAGCGGCAAATGGTTTGATTTGTTAGTCTGAGGTCTGGATAGAACAAGAGAAAAATCAGAGACTAAAAGCTCTGGAGAAGTGGTATGAAAATGGACCTAAATGAATGAGCACAAATGCAGATATTCTGTCTCCTATTAAAGCCTCATGTAAAAGAGACCCTTAACAATGAGATGGCCAAGATGACTCATCTAGTTACGAGACCTTTTTTCCATCAATGACCCCAGTATTTCTGCAGTGGGTCTTAAGCATGCTGATAGAGGTAGAATCTAAGTGTGAGCCCAAATCAGAATCCCCTCTCATCAACATGGGCTTATATACTGCCTCTGCTGAATTCATGATGGATGCTAAGCCTAGCAGCATGATGATAGCTTAAGTTTCTGCTATATAAATAGGAGGTAATTTATTGTCCTGGAGATTTGAATTTTATTTTAGATATGGATTCATTATCTATGTCCTCAAAACCTTTTTTTAAAATCTCTATACAAAACTTTTAGAAACCTGACTTGCTATCATAGATTTCTGCTAGCATTTGCCTTAGACCAAGAGATGCATTTCAGTCAAAGAAAGTTTGAAAAGGATCATATTACCATGGAATGCACAGGTTCTGTAATACACTCCATCACTGAGTAGCTCCTGTCCCAAAAGGACAAGAAAATATCTTCTTAAAAGCATAGCTAAGGCACTAGCTTGAATGATGGTATCTTATAATGTTGGGAAACTCTTACTGATGATATGCTACCTACTTTAAACCAATGGCTATGTTCTTGATAGGTGATTACATGCCTCCAAGAAAGAAGAAGTAGAAGGAGTAGAATCTCATTTTGTCTAGGCCAATGCCTCAGTAGGTGACTTTATAAGAATTATCCCCCAAATTCCTGACTAAAGAATTCCTATTGTTTTCTGTATTAATGCATTATAATCATACATAGGAGAATACATAATGAATGTGTTTTTACATATTCATATATGCACACAATGGAACAATATAATTTGGTCAATTTTATTCTCCAGTACAAAATTCCTATTCTTTGGGGGGGGGGTACATTTCCATCAGGATCTCAGTAAAAAAAGACTGAATTTACAGCTATGGTTTTCACCTATCACTTTTGTTTCCTCTTGCCAATACACAAGCAGGCAAAGAAGTTACTGTAGTTGGGTGGGGATAATTGACATCCTCATGAAGAGAAGGGAGGGTTCCTATGACATAATAAGATCAGTGAGTAAGCTATGGTGGCATTTCCCAGATAGAAATACAGACCTATAACAGTGTTGGCTGAAACTAAGAAGAATCTAGAAAGGATAATGTGCAGAAAAGAAGATGAATATTAATTTTAGTTTTAAGACTCTTATTCTTAATACTATTCCTCATTTAAAGACATATTCAGAAATTATGCAGGTCACAACTCTGAAGTGCCAATACAGGAATAAAGCCATATTTATGTATTTATAAATGTAAAATATATTATTATTATAAGTTATTTATTTAAATATATATACACACACATACATATACACACATATTTGTATATATATATATATATATATATTTCCTTCTGAAATATAATTACCCTCCTCAGGATAAACACACTGGTAAAAAAAGAAATGAATCTATTTACTATGAGAAGAGGAGACTTAATATCATATATACTGTTGCCCAAAACTCATTAATATGCCCTTTTTAATTTTCATTTAGAAAATATTTTGAATAAATATCTTAAATACTATGGCAGAATATTTTTAAGCAAAATAATGGACTCTATTATGTATTGTTACCAGTATTATATGATGAGCTAAATAAATAACTAGTATACATCAAATTGAAGGTGGTAACGCAAATGAGTTGATTTATGGGCCAAAACCAGCAAATGCTTTTTAGCTTGAAATTGAGTGACTTCCTGTTAAAATGAGCATAATAAGCTTCCTGCCGTACATTATATTTGACTAGTCAAAATGCAAGTCTGAGTAGTGCTTATGATTTGCTTGGCTTACTTTTAATCTATTAATTAAACATTGTCTAATCTGTGAAATATAGGATGCTTTTAGAGGTTGTGCCCCACAGAATTTAATTCCTAAAATGACTAAATTCCAATCTACCAGCCATCCAGTTAATTGTGTTTCAGCACTAATCAGATGCTCTGCAGATTTCTCTGGTTTTTACCCTATTTCTAGAAACAAATTGTAATGAAGATTTTTGTGTCTGGTTACAGAAACTAGGAACCTAATCTCTGCAGCAGCCGATCAAGTGGGAGAAAATACCCTCAAATTTTTGAAAGTTACAATTGGATTTATTTTAAATGCCTGGTGTCTTTCAAACTTTGATTAACCCCAAATGTCCTTACGGTCTGTGGCCACATAATCCCAGTAGCAGGTATGACATTTTAAAATATTTTGAATCTATCCATCATATATAGGACGTTTAATGCATATGTTAAATATTAAATATTAGCAAAGCTTTACTTCTTTACTTGTTTTTATGAAAAAAATGTAAATAGAAATTTGAATAATATACTTCTTCATTCCAATATTTCCTTTAATAGTATATTGACAAAGATTCAAGAGCCTCACAAGAGAGACTTTAAAAGATTATATGAGTATATTATTGGCACAAAAGGAAACTAAAAATAAAGAAGTGACATGATTCATTACAAAACATATTTACCATTATACTTGTCAACACAAGAAAAGGTGCAAAGATTATGCTATATATATATAAATACATAAATAAATGTATTTTTTTATATTTATAAATAAGTATGATGACCTGAGTTTAAGCCCTAGGACCTCAATAAATAAATAGATTTATACTTAGATAAAAGTACTTTATTTTGGATTAAATAGAATGTATTAAAGACTAAAAATACTTGAGCATAATTTTCATCTTAGTTTCAATTCATTATAATCTAAAAACAAAATGGAAAGGAATTTGGCAAAACTGTCGTTACAGTGTGCCATGAACTGGGAAGGAAAGTCAAATAAGCTTAATGTTTTGATATATACCTGATTTTGTGACTCTTTCTAGGGTTTCAACTGGGCATGTCCAAATGTATTTAGGTCAGATGGTAAAAGTCGAAAGAATTGGTTCTTGAATGGTCCCTTGAAGTATCTAGTTTAAAGAGAAGATGTGAAAAATAACCTACAGGTCTGCACTCTACCAACATTTTGTAAGTAATAGAGTGACATGATAAAATGTGTGATTTAGAGCCATAACTTGTGAAACCAACTTCCACGAAGCTGTCCATTGCGGAACTTGGAGGATCTCTATCTCAGCTGTCCCTCATCTTACCTTCTCAATTCTTGTCATTTAAGAGCCATCCTTTGAGGGAGAAGTAAAGTTGGGCTGACATCTGAGAATGTTCTTTTCAAGATTCTGGTTCCTAAAGATCTATCCTCTTCAGTAACTCCATTTCATGCCTTCAAATAAAAAATTGTTTATTTGTTTATCTCTGTGTATTTTGTCCAGATTTTGCTATTGCTTGTTTTTTTGAGGAAGGGATGATTTGCAAAGGACTATTTTACCATTTCCAGAAGTTGAAGTCCTGTAGCAAATATTTATAGTGATCTCTAATAAATTCAAAGTTGGGTCTTTTAGGGCCTCCAAAAATCCAGAAGCAAGCATGGAAATCATATGAATGATTTGAGGAAAAAGCAGATTAAAAAATGTTACAAACAATAAAGGGCAAGGTGGAGCAGTTAACCCTCGGTGGAAAACAAGGTTTCTGAAATTTTACAGTACTTAGAGTGGTGTGTGGTAACCTCATACATCTTGTATTTTCAAAATCCTGCCGTAAAATAGGCCAAATGAGCATCATTCCATATTTGAAATCATAGAATATTTTGCTATTAAGTTCAATTCGATCTTAAAACTATACTTCTCAATATCTTTTGTATTTTTGATTTACAAATTCAATAAAAATCATGATCTGTATGATTTAAGAGCAAAGAAAACAACAACAAAGGAGAACAAAACAAAAAACCCAAGTAATCCTCTTTTTGCAGATTTTTTAGTGCCTTCAGGAACAAGATTCTTCTCGTCTATAAGTTTGGTTTGACCTTATAAGAAACTAAAAAAAAAAAAAAAAGACTAATTACAGACTTGTATTTACCAAAGGCTCTCCAAGTCTTTGATCTTCCTGGCAGTCCCTTATGTATTTTATGAGCCTCTGCTGCCTCTCCTAGGAATTCTTGACCGAGGTGAACCTTAAGGAAGCTGTCATGAATTTGAGTGGCTTTTCTACATACAAGATATGCAAATCAAGGCATTACCAAAATATATTAAATGCTCCACTGCAGAACTTCATGAATCAAACATAGCCTAAGTCACATAGAATGCTAATTCATATTCTTCTGGTTTATCTATTTCCTTAAAGGATTTTTGAAAAAACATTTAATTTGGGGATTCTCAAAATTTAAGTTTCAGAAAGAGTTGTGTTATTTTCCAAGCAAAACACAAATCAGAAAGGAAAGAACAATTCCTACGTAAACAATTATTTACCTAAAGTCAACAGGTATATTGATGTTAGAGAAGGAAGCAGCATTTTGATGTATTTCCTGTGATGTGTTCACTTGAGCTGATCATATGGAATGGCAGGACAGGAAGACGAAGAAAAAAGATGCCTTTTCATTTCAAGCTACAATGACACTTCTGCAAGACACTAGGCTGATCTTTTTTAGACATGTAAACCATTTGTGTTTAACCTTGAATCTGAGAAGTAGTCAATACTTGAGAATATGTGACAGGTATCATAGTGATAGTAACCAGAAAAAATTGCTAATAAGACATTCCTACATGATAATTAAAAATAATATTGTGATATTTTTATTATAATGTACTAATAACAAAGAAGAGTTCAACACTAAGGAAGCAAAAATGTTTTATAACTTTTGTAGCCCTCAATGTGTATCTCCTATTAATATAAGATGATGCCATTTTAGGGCTAGGTATATTAGACACATTAAGCCCAGACTTCTTACTTTATAAAACATAAAATCTCATATTTCAAGAAAAGATTGTGAAGTTCTGTTGCTAAGCATATGTTATAGAATCTCTACATAAGAAACAATTCTAAAAAAAGTATGATTTGAGTGTTAATAGGTTCCAATAGTAATTGATTCATATTTTTTTATCTGTTTTAATATTTTTCTTGAGTCTGGTTATTTCCCTGAAAAGCTGAGCATTCAAGAATCACTCTCTTGTTTTCCTATACATATTATTAAAAACAACAGCATTGAAGACCAACAAACATAACTGTGGAATTTTCCCTCTGGCTGGGGAAAGAGCTACCCAGTGGCTACTGATTGCCCTTCCTGGATCATCACAGACTCCTTAACCCTCTTCCTTCCATGGGAAATGATACCACCATTGGAGGGCTCAGCATACTAGAAGGCATTTCCTCAAATCACTGACATTTTCACACTTGAACTAACATTTCCAACAAGATCTGGGGGATATTTTTGTTGAAGAGGGAAAATTTTCAAATTTCCTTTTGTATAAACCTGCGCACCGCAATCCTGGTATCCCATTTATTAAATATCAAAATTGTTACTAAGAAATCCTGATTTGCAAAACCTTTATTACCATTATTATATGACATGTATGAGATGTAACTATTTGTATTTATAGAACTGTAAAGTTTATGAATAACAATGATTGTATGAAGATGTTGAGTTAAAATATTCTTAATATTTCTTAAAGATCCAAAAGTTGAGCTTCAAGTAATTTATAGTTTTGAATTCTTCAGATTAGTCTCTTTAAAAATAAGCCCTCCTATTCCTGCTGAATTTAATCACTTAGTAGTGAATAACAGGGTCTATCCTCAGGTGAGACTCATTTGGAACAAGACAGCACAAACAGGGTGAGATGAGGCCTTTAAGACAGGAAAGATAAAAGCAGGAAGTTGAAGACAAGGATACATTTTTAAGTCACTGTGAAGAAGAACAGTACAGAAAGACTTTGATCAATGACAGGGAGGAAAAAAATGAGGAACTTCAATCAAAGCCACCCAAACCACTTTATAAGCCTGGAAAAATAAATTGCTGAAGGCCAGGCAATTCGGATCAGAAGCATAAAAACACTAAGAGAGATAAGTGAAAAGGCACAGCCCAGTTATTTTCTGATGAGATGGACATTTTATTTTCACCCTACATTTCAAAGAATGATCAAAAAGCAACTTAAGAATATAAATGGAAGTCAGAATTGGTAAATCTAGTTCTTTTCTGGAGATACACTCTTCATTTTCATTACCAATTTCCAATGATAATCAAAAATGTACTGAGAATGGGTTAATTATCCTGAGAAGAGTGATGTACATGTCTCATTTGACCATCCTGCATTTTTAAAAAAATTTCCTCTGTTTTAGAAAAGATGAAGCAGTTATAAACAATAAATCATTCATCCAACATTCTTCAAGCACTATCATTAGTAATCAAAATGTATATGTACATGGAGAGTTGATAAGTTGGCAAGTAATAAGCATATGGAGAGTTGATATTCTTTAACACATTGTATATAAGACACTATTCTTAGAGCTTTGTCTATTTAACCTGAAGGACAATGCTAACAAATCAGATATTATTTTGTCCAAATCATACAGAATTTTAAGAACATAGGCTCCTAATACATGAAATAATTTGTCCAAGGCTGTTCAGATATCAGGATATACACCTACAGCACCTGGCTCCAGGGTTCCAGCTCTTCTGGCCTGTCTACCATCATCATTATCATCATCAATTATCTAATTATTTCTTTCTATATAAACCATCTGAGTGGAGAAGAGTAGAGATGTTTATGGAAACCCACACCACCTCAACCAAATCCAGGATTTTATGGATCTCCTCTTCCAAGAAAAATGATAATAGCTATTTCTCTAATTCATTATGCATTGAAAATGACAGAGAATTTCAACCTAAAATCTATCACGTATAAATGAAAATAAATAGGGAAAGTAAAATTAACAACAAGCATATATTGCAGGGAGAATGACATTAACTTGAAGTAATTCCTTCAACTTGTAATATTCAAAGCAAATGTATCAGGATCATGTTTAGCCAGGTCTTATTTTTAGTAACCATGTAAGAGTCCCTCAAGGCAATGGTTTCTCAACCTCCTCACTACTAACATTTTAACGAAAATGGCTGTTTGTGAGAGAGGTTTTCCTGTGTATTGTGGGAGGTTTAGCAGCATCCCTGGCCTCCATCTTCTATATGCAAACAGTACCCCACCCTGGTGATACCCCAAAATTGTCAATAGTGATTAAGTTACAGTTAAATACAAGTAAGTTCTGGTACTGTATTGCACAATGGATAATATAGATAACAATAATTCAGTATATGTTCCAAAAAAGACATTAATGTTTCCACCACAAAGAAACAATGAATGGTTGAAGAGATAAATATACTTATCCTGATCTGAATATTACAGAATGCATATATGTATTGAAACATCATACCATAAATATATATAATTTTTACATGTCAAATAAAAAATGTCTTCAGACACAGCCAGTTATCACTTCAGGGGCCATATTATCTCTAGCTGAAAACCAATGGTCTAAAATGCTCATGTTTGACATCACTTTGGAGAAGTGTGCTAATGTGGGAGATTTATAATTACTCAGCCCTTTGACAGAGACTGAAAGCCTGACATAATCACCCATTTACAAAAAGACTACTTGTAGTGACAATCACACCTTTTTAAATGATACAATTTGTTTTGCCTACATAATTGAGAGTTAACTGGCTGTGGTAATTAGTCCAATTGGACATAATGTTTCCTCAGAAAAAGAAAAATTGAAGTACTTTCATGTCTGAAAATTCCCTCTGAGTATGAGAGTAATGAATAATACATACAAGATAAAACATGCTCTGACTCCAGTTCACAGACCTGAGTTCCAAAGAGAGGCACAGCAATATTACAGACTTGCTAATCATCAAACCCAAATCATTTAAGCTTTAGGCCCTAAATAGACCAAAACATTAACTCTTAGGCATTAATGACATGAAATTTAGCAGGCTGGAAGCCAAGAGGAAGTAACACAAAAGAATTCATTAAAAAAGATGAAGTGGATACGAAAGGTATTTTAGCTACGAATTATTTTCCATAAGTAATTTACATTGTGTGGCAACTTAGGTCTTTAGAAACGGTCTTTAAAATAAGATTTAAATTTTGTGTTGTCATTTGGGTATTATATTCGATGTAGTCCTAATCAGACAGCTCCTGACCTGTAAGACCTAAAGTTTTAAATTCTTGGTATTTTTTAGATAGACATTTAAAATTTTTGTTCTTAATTCGTATTTAACTCAAACCATTTCTTACATATGTACCCAGATATATGATAGTAAATAATGTTACTAAATTAAAGGATAAAAAGCCATTTTAGTTTAGAAAATCAAATCAAGAAATAATTTCTGGATAGAATTGAATTGGTTTTGAAATTATAAAACCTGGTTTCTGACCTCTGTTTCAGTTACCTCAAAAGTATGTGACTTTGGCTCATCTGATACTTTTGGTAAATTGGGGATAATGTGATTTGTCTTACATAGTTCATGAAGTTATTTTGGAAATAATAGTAAATGTAGAAGAAATTATACTCTCAATTTCAAAACCAATTTTCTTATAGAATCTCTCAAAAATGATTCAATTGCTCCATGAAAAAGTGAGTGGAGTTAGCCTGGATTATTGGTTATCATTCATGACTCAAATAAGATTTCCAAACCAAGAAGAAGTATGTAAAGAAAGTTCCACTCATGCTTTTGTACATGTGTTGCTGTGGATAATTTTAAACAAAAGACCAGAAATATTTTCATGGAAGTATCATTTACATTCAGAATTGGTGTATGGTTTTTCTATTAGTATTTGTCCCCCAAACTAATCTTTTGCTTTTAGTTACAGAAAGTACAGAAAACAAAACAAGACAAAACAAAATTACCATTACTGTTATGATTAGGGAGGGATTTTTCTTTGGTGGTTTGTGTTTAATTATAATTACTTACAGAGAGTTATGACAAGAAAAATGTTGTCTTAAAGACTGGAATTGAAGTTGAGAAACAAAGAACAACATATAGATGTATATGTTTATGTGATATGAATACACTTATGCATACATGTATATATGTATATATATTTACATATGTGTGTGTACATATACATATATACATATATATTTTATAGATAGCCACATTTGGAGAAGTCAATATTGTGAATGTTTTCACATTTTTGGTAGAGGTTTTACTTTGCATACTGCATGATTTCATAGCAATTTTGTGCCATAATTTAAACTTGTTCATATGTGATTTGTATGAATCTGATGGACGAGTAAAGTGGTTATTGTCTCTGTTATTTATTCATGGTATTTTATTTTTCCAGACTTGAATCAACCTATTCAAATAATATTGCTCTTTAAATGTCAGGCAATTATTTTCCTATTGTGCTTGAAATTTAAGATCTCTTAGAAAGTTTAACTTTATCATTTTGAACAATTTCTTCTCCATTTTGCATTACAGTCTTCCAATGCCAACAGTTGTTGATGTCTCTAGGAACAGATGGTTTGTGGGAGGATTGTTGAGTGAGATATTCTGCATCTTAGTCCCAAGACTGCACAGTTGCTGTTGGAAAGGTTACAGAAATGACAACTGGTACACGAGAAGTTGCAAACCAGAGAGTGAAAATAGCCAGACAACTGTATGGAGACGATCCAAGTTAAAATACTCTTTGATGAAATCTTGACATCTCCTACAGAAAATGCAGTGATTGCAAGAAGTTTGCATGGCAGGAAGGTGGTTGACATGTTGGCAATGCTTTTCATTTCTATACTTTAACAACTTTCACAGTTCAAGTTTAAAATGAAAAAATCTGTGGAAGATACTTTTCTGCAGTAGGATTTTTTTTTCCCCATTGTCCTTGAATGAGAGATAACAGATTCGTTTGTTCCCATTTACATGTCACATCCCTAGGTAAACTAAGCACTTTTTACTTTTACATTTTTACTTCCATTCAAAAACAAAAAAGGCTGAGGAAACATCAAATTTCCCTTTATCACTTAATTAACTGAGACATTCTTTATCAGACAAAAGATTAAATTTTAGAAATGAGTTATGGTGTGACTCCTGGGTAAAGCAACTATTCTAAACACGGAGTTCGGAACTGAGTTAGTAGCACATTTAGGACACATTTCTTAGATTTCTAGTGTTCACCAGCAATTATCATGAATTTGCAATAGAAGTTAGACCCTTTCAAGCCCCAGTTTAGTACATGTTAGTTTACATACATCTAAGAATGCAGCTTGAATTTTGATTTTGAAAATATTTTAAAAATATTATTTGACTTCTTCTCTTGCCTCCAATGAGCAAAGCCACTCAGTGAAATTTTGGTATCTCCATTCAAATTACTATTTAAAAGTCAAATTAGTACATTATAAGTAAAGATTTTTAATTATATTATATCCATTGTTTGTGTTCTACCCCATTAAGTAAATCATGCTAAATGTTGATTTCATTATATAGTAAAGGATGTCCTTATTGAAATAGTTGGAACTTCATTTTTTATGTTAGACTAGTAAACTAAATGAGGGCTTGTACAAGTGCTATCAACAGCTATGTAGCAACCAGGGTTAGTAAGTTATGAGCCCTATCTGATCTTTCACTATCTTTGTATATCACCTTCCTTTTTTCAGTACTTTTGAGGCAACATCATGATACCTACTGAGACTTGCAATGACACCTACAGAACTCCTTCTTTAAAATGGGAAAAAGTATAGAAGGGCTCAGAAACAAAATAACAAAGCAAAAACAAACATAATAGGACCCTGGTCACATGTGAAGGAATGTGAGGAAATGTCCTTTGTATGCAGCAATGCAAAGCGGCTATTAAGTGCCTATTTATTATGAATTGGTCGGTTTTCTTCAGTGAAATATAAATGGGAATTTCAGTCCTACAATCCTTGTTCCACCCACAATGAAATTAATTAGAAAGACCAACCTAATGTGTATTATATATTTGTGGTGATGGAAATTTTACCTGAGCATGACACTTCAATTGGAGCTATTTCAGTAGAATGCATTCAAAATTCTTCTTCATGTATCTTAACATTAATTTTAGGTACTGAAACACAGAATTATAGTGAAGTATGAAGAAGCCAAGTGAGATGAAGTACTTTTTGCTTGTTTTTTAAATAACCTCTCGTATGGTACTTTTGGGTTTAGAGAATATAAAGTACAGAGTCCCTATTTATTTTCTCCCCACGTACACCCACCTGCTTATGACTTTCCCTTTATTAAAATCTTGCCTTGGTGTGGTTATATTTGTTACAGTTGGAAATCCATTATTAATATACTATTATTAACTGAAGTCCATAACTTACATTAGGGTTCACGCTTTGTGTTATGTGGTTCCAACAATTTTGACAAATATATAATGACATGTGTCCACCATTACAGTATCTCACAGAATCATTTCAGTGCCCTATAATTGCCCTGTGCTCCAGCAATTCATTCCTTTCCCCACTCCAACCTCTGGTAACCACTGATCTTTATATTTTCTCAATAGTGTTGCTTTTTGAGAGAAAGAGTTTGAATTCAAATATGTCTTTCTATGAAATGTTTCTCTTTCATGAAAGATATTTCAATTTTGAATAGAAATGGCACGAAGTTCAAAAATTATCTGATGCGTGCATTTGGGAAGAACAGCTGTGTTAAGCATTTATGTAGGACTTGAATGTGGGAATTTGTATGGATAATTCATTTTTAAAACAAGGAAATACAGGCTAATGATGATAACATACATTTAATTTTAAATGTAGCATTTAAAAAATCCATGCCTTTGAGGAAAGCTTTTATTTTGCTGGTTATTTTGACTGATTCTTCAACAACTCAGAAACAATTTACAGTAGCAAAGGCTATTTCCAACCCAAATGTAATAATTACTACATTTAGTTTATGGTGGTTCTATTTGGAAAATCAATAGTGATCAGAGCAGAAGAGATTGAGACCAAAGAGATAAGTGGCAGATGGTCACAAAATAGTTGCCTTTACAAGACTAGATGGCCAAGTAAAGTCACAAACAACCACAGGGAGAAGACAGGGTATTTAGATGGATATTTCAAACTCAGAACTGATGACTTATTTTATAAAGTAACTTCCAATAATTCTCTGAGGAAATTTTAAGCCTCTTAAATATTGTACCCAGGGAAGGAGGAGGCTATTTTTGCATTGGCAGCACTTTCAAGAATGAAATTTTGGCAAGCTTAGCTCTCCTTCCTTGCTGTACAGTACATGGTAATGTTCATTACAATTGTATTGAAAATGATCCATCTTGGTATAGTACAAAATCTGTTCTAATTCAGAAATGAATTCAAATTCCATAAAACCCAAACATGAAGTTGAACACATTTTTGCTCTTCAGTATATAATGTTTCTTTTAAATCATAAATTACTTTAAAAAATGCTTAAAAGTTTATCACCTTTCTTTTCTAAAAGTAAAAACATTTATTACATTAGTAAATCAGTTAGGCACTTTATAGGAAACTAAAAAAATGGTCATTACAATCATTTAAAGATCTCAGAGTAAGGAGAAAAATCATTGTATGGTAAATAAAGATCAATGGAGATATTTACAATATCCAACAGAGCTTAGTATTTTAAAGTGCAGTTTTTGTAGATACAAATTTCAAAGGCTAGGTACATATATCCTATTCATTATGTTGGCATTTTAAATAATTTAAAAATGTTATATTTTTCTAATATAAGCAGATTGTAAGTCTCAGGGCATAGTATGACAGAAAATGTCCATAGGAAAAGGTCATTTTAATTGGGACTAAACAGAATGGAGTGGCAAAGTCACAGTCAGAGACTCCTTACTTAAGCTAAATATACTTACATTTTTTTTCTTTCTTTGAGAGTCTTATTATATAGTTTGAGTCTTAAAAATCCCCCAAACCTCCTGTGCTAAAATATTAAAATTCCCCAAACCTCAGTCCTAAGTGCAACAGTGTACAGAGGTGGGGCCCCTGGGAGGTGGTTGGATCATGAAGACTCTAGCCTCATATATGGATGAGTCCAATTATACATTTGCAGTTTCGTGAGCTATTGGGTGGTGGTGGACAATTTAGGACATGGGGCCTGCTTGTAAGAAATAGGTCATTGGGACATGCCCTTGAAGGGTATATTTTGTACTTGGTCTAACCGTTTCTCCCTCTCTCTCTTCTTCCTGGCTACCAAGAAGTGAGTAACTCCGTTCTACCACTTGCTGTCCAACATAATGTTCTGCCTCACCTACAGCCTAGAAACAATGGAGCTAAATGACTATAGACTGAAACCTCTGAGTCCATGAGCCTTTAATTTGATTTTCTCAAGAATATTGTCAGAGTAGCAGAAAGCTGATTAATACAACACACCCTCCAAAATAAACATGTGTGTATAAGAATGTATGTGTCCTCATTTCCTCATTTGTACTTTCATATTTGCAAAAATGAAAGAAAACCAATAATTCACTTTTGTAGATTAACATGGGATAGTATTTTAGTGACTTTAAAGATAACAAGGGTACAAAGGCTTTCTTAACAAATGTCAGGAGTATGAACAGATAGGTAGAGTAGATATAGACAATATTTGATTAAGTCAAAGTTTACTTATCTTAGAAAATGAAGTATATTTTCAAGATATATATATGGAAAAAAAATGTTTTCTAAGGGAAGCAAAAGATTTCCTGTTTCAAAAGCCAGTGGCAGCACAATTCCTAATAGTAACCTCTGAGTGAGGGTTATATCAGACATTCTGAAATAACTACAACTCTTCTTGTGCAAGGCTTCAAAAGTCTTGGACCATGGAGCATAGACTTGAATAGTCTAACATATACTCCTGAACATAAACTTTGGATCACGGTGCATGAGCACATCAATTCCAGGCTTATACAGTGCACTATATTTCTAAGATACAGAACATGGTAGTGAAAGGGGATTGTGTGGAGATCAAGAAGATGATCTATAAAACATAAAAAGGGTAAGCATTTTTTGTGTGTCATTCACATAAAACACTACAATCCAAACATAGTTCTAAACTGTTTGCACATTTTCTTTTTCAAGATGTGGAACTATTGCTTTAGTCTTCCATCTACTTAGTCTTAAGATTTATGGAAATACAGGTAAAATAAATGCAGGTGACATGAACTCGAATTATAAATTTTCATGAGTAAAAGTGTTACATAAGACTCGTTTTATAATTTTGTATCTCCAGTCACTTTTTAAATATGCTAGTTGTTTGGACTACATGTTTCTGTTGGCTGTGTACAATGTCCGAAAACTACTTCTGTGGGACCAAATTAAAGGCCTGGAAATCTAGCCCTGATTAAGCAAATTCTAGAATTGCCTCTTCATGAACTGAGTGCTGAGAAGTATTAATTCAGTTCTCTCAGCAAAGGAGTGACTCAACACACTTTTTTCACTATCCTGGCAAAGACTTCAAAGGATTTGCTTGTGTTAAAAATTTTAGGAACACTGCTTCAGAAACAATGTGATCAAGAAAGATGAAGAAAATCTTCATTTCAGTTCCGTGTTTTCTGTTCCCTGTGTGTAAACAACAGAAACAAATAGAAAATAACGACAGCAACAATTTAGTCATCTACTTTGGTCCCAGCTCATTGGGAACTCTTATCTGTTGAGTTTTCTCCATGTGTAATATGAAGTATGTGTTCATATCTGAGGGGATTGAGTGGAGATCAAGAAGATGATCCATAAAACATGCTTGTCTGACACTGTTCCAAGCACATAGCAGATGTTTATCAAACATGCATTTGCTCTTGAGATCTTTAAAAACTAACGAGAGTGTGATGAACTGACACCAACATGACCACTTCAAAATAACCTATTGCAGATGTCCATTCCTTGTGCCTGAATATCAAGTAGTTATCAGTAATTTAAAAAGTCACAAAAGAAGATTGTTTATGAGAATTTTATATTTTAGAAATATACTAAGCAATTTCAAGACAGCATGGTATTTGATAATTATAGCAACATGAGTAGGTTGTTATAATTAACAGTCCATTTACCAATAAGAATGTGAGACTGGTGAGTACATGGCTTTTCCAGGTTCCTAAGCCCAAAAAGCACTGGGTTTGTATTTGAATTTATGTTGCGTGACTATAAATTTCATGCTCACACTCATGATAGGCAAGCAATAGTGAAATAGGGCAACAGCCAAAAATGGATTTTTTTAGGGAATGAGGAACCATATATTCAAGTTGACTAGGAAAAATAAAATTTGTCAAGATTAAAATGTCATGATAATGTTTATTTAGAGAAAAATAGCTTAAAATTTCAAAGCATGATTTTAGAGAATATCAGATGAAAGGGATTCCCACTTATTTTCTACCTTAACGAAAAATTTTATTATATAATGTTTTCACAGGCATCATCCATTACATATTATTTACATTCTCTTCTATGTCCTAGAGTTTGAATGCCCCCTCTTAAAGCTTATGTCAGTGATTAAAACAGCCTTGTGGCCTTTACATCTCTGACTTTAGGGACTTGTACTTTCATGACAAGGGACTCAGAAGCCTTGCATTTCTACATTGTCAGTCTATTTTATCTCTGTGTATGTGTGTTTATCCATCTATGCATCCATCCATCTATCCATCCATCCATGCACTCACCTATTTGTAATCTAACTCTATTATAAAGATTACTTTATCTTTAGCTTAAGGCAATTGTCTTCAAATTCTGACTCCAACATCAGCAATTAGCTGAGGATGTGAACTTTACAGGTGTAACTGCATAAAAAATTGCTGCATACTTAATAATTTAAAACAACACACATTTATTGACTTGAAGCTTTGTGGATATGTTCCAGGAGCCCAGGCATACCCTACGTGGGTTCCTTCTTGTTTAGGATATGAAAAGGTTACTATGAAAGTGTTGGCAGTGTCAGGATTCATTTTAAGATAAGGATATTCTTTTTCAAGGCCCATCGTGGAATTTCTCTGACTTGTTCTTAGGGAAAGCCTTATTTCAGGCCTTAATATTTCAGATAGAAATGTTATGAAGGAAAATCAGACTTACTTAAAACAACTTGATACTTCTGTACTTTTTGAGCAATATTTATGTAAGTGGACCTTGACCAGACGACACAAGGGTGCCTCCTAAAGGTGTTCTACATTTCTTCTGTCAAGTGGACATTGAGAGTCATCCTGAGGACAAATCTCTTTATTTGGGGAAAAAAAAGTAGTTTTGAAAGCTCCCATTTGTTATATAATCTTAAGAGTGGTAGATCCTATAAGGGACATTTAAAATCCACACCTTTTGGGATTTGTCACAGATGACCTTTTTTTGCGATTTGTGTTTGGGTGAGAAAGAATTTCTTTGGAAGGAAAGGAAATGAAATCTTCTTCACTTTTGAGCTCACTGTTACCATCTCTCTGATGGATGGAAATGATTCAAACTTAAATCTGCTGGTTGTAAGCATGCCAGGGTCTCCCAAAGAGAACTCATGATAAACGAAAGGGGAGTCAGAACTGAAGTCTGGGGTTCTCACCAAGTCAGATGGGCAACACAGGAGGGTTGCAGTTGTACCTACCTGTGGCTTGTGCTGAAGTCTTCCCCTTGGATTAGTCAGACACCCTCACTAGAAGACTGTATTTCAGAGCAATTCTTGGAATGATAATATAAACTATAGTGTGCTTACTTTAGATGTGAATCAAACAGGATTCCCAGTGAAACAAAAGAGTATAATCACATTCCTTACTATTATACTGTGCTCTCAGAAGGCATATGATTCATTGAGGGCTTTATTGAGAAATAAATAAACATAAAAGGTACAATACTATTGAAAAATATCTGTGACAGTTAAGCATTATATGGACGACTAAAAATAGATGTCAACTTTTGGATTATTAAAGTTCTCCAAGTATATCTTTGTCTAATGTTTGGAAACAGCCTGGATTTTGGGACAATTAAAATTCCAGCATTATTTGGTAATTCAGGACCCTTGAGAAACTGAATGTTCAACTAATTTGGGCAGGTTGTGGCTCCAGTGATTAGTTTGAATTAAAAAGCTGATGGGAAAGGAAAAACCAGATGTGCCTATAAAAATACTTCAAGGACTTATTTAAATCAGTGCCACCATTCAGCCATTTAACAATCATTTAGCAAACATTTTTTTTTATAACTCCTATGTGCCTGCCACTTACTATTATGCTTCAGAAAGTCAAAATCTTCCTTGCAACACCACCAGACCATATGAGAAAGCAAGAAACCTGTATTTATTTCAGAGTCACCTTGCAACTAATAATGAGCAGAAAGTAGAAATCTATTCTCAAGGTAAACCAAGCAGTCACCCATGATTATTTTTTCACATCCAATCTTTTAGTGAGTATCAACTTGCTTTGTACCAGTTTGTACTTTCTTCAAAGCAAAATTTCTGCATTAAAAATACATAGCTGAGAAAAATGTGCATTGAAAAGGACAGAAAACAAGCAAACAGAATCTTGAGATGGAGAATATGGAAACAACAAAGAATATCATGAGGTTTATTTGAATCATGGTGTATCTTCCAAAACTAAATGGTAGATTAAGAGGTGCCTCTGACTTCTTAATTATTTGGATGCTGCTCCTCAATGGAGGGCAGTTTATGATATTCCATAAACACTTTTTCTAATTTAATCTGTACATTATAAGGTATTTAAATCTCAATCTGAAACATTTTATCTACACATGAATTTTCAGTGTACCATGTGGGCTTGTTGATCACTTAACTTTTTTTTAACCTCCGTTGCTCATGAGTCATGCATAAGATTAGCTGATCTTTCAACATTCTCCTCGACAATTAAGTATATTAAAAATGGTTAATATAAACTACATAATCCCTGCCTGCTGGCAAAGTACTAACAAACACCTATTTCTAAAAACTTAGAAACATTGAGGTTTGGTATTAAAAGACTGAAAAGTAAGGCTGGGTATGAAGGCAAAAACCTAAAGTCATTGAGTTGATTGAAAACCTGGGTGAGAATCAGCAATTTTCTTTGCTTTCTGTTGGCTTATTTCAAGAAAACCTTAAAGTCATAATTGAGTTTTACTCAACTTGAAGTAAAGTTATTGCTATCACCATATAATTATTTTACTTGGAGTTTTATTCTACCATTTCTAATAAATATTATTTTTATTATTAGATAAGAAGTGCATCATTAATCACTGTCACCTGTCTTAGAACAATATGGACTTCAATAAATGCTTTTGAGGAGGCACATCTTTCATGATCCACTGAAATACAGGAACTCCTCTTCTGTGGATCTGGTTTTGGAGAATTGATTTGCTTGCTGAAATTTATTTATAACCCCCAAATCAATAGCAAGGGCACTACTGGGTCACTGTAGACAAATTCTGACAACATGGAGCAAAGACACATTTGAGTCTCACCGAATGTGCATGTTCCCAGCTAAGTCAGATCAAGGCAGCACTTCCCATCTTGTTTCAGCTCCTGTACGTGAGTGTCCTTGTAGTCTTTCCAGTACGGCACTCTGCATTTTTGCCCTTTTTGTTGGTAATTGTTTGCTTAAAATGGTTCCTAAGAGTAGTGCTGAAGTGTTATCTTATTTTTTAACATGCAAGAAAAATGTTTGCAAAGTTCAAGTTAAACAGGCTTTGTTCACACATGTGCCACAATGTTATTGACTATATAGATTTAGCATTCTAAATATATATTTCTGTGCATTCAATGTTATTAAATCAAATGAATATATTTATATAATATGGAATAAAGTGTCTATAAACATGAAATGTATATCTATCTATATCTATATCTGTCTATCTCTCTATATATCTCTATAGATAAAGTGTCTATAAACAGATATCCATGGAAAACAGGGTTATTCATTGACTGATGAAATAGTGTGAGCCGAAGCTTGCAAAATCTAACCTTAAGAGCAATGTTTCAGTATTAGCTAATTCTGCGTTCATGGCAATTTTATAGACCCTAACCAATAGAAATAATGAGAATCAGCTACTATTAAAAAAAATAAAGAGGAATTTAACATTTAGACTATTGTAGATGAAGTTTAACATGTAGACTACATGTCTGAAGAGGCAATGGGGAGTAGCTTTTCTTTGTTATAAAATCTCACAGTCTGTTAAGACTAAGAATAATCAAAATCAGACTCACAAAGTTGTATGAAATCATTCTGCACATTCATTAGAGTGAAAATTATCTAAAAAGATGGTGCTAATTGACATGCACAAAGAAAAATATTGCTTCCATGGCACCTTGCAGTTTCTGTAGTTTACTCACAAATATAACCAGCACTATTGTAACCACTAACTCTAAAATGCCTGTAAAATATTCACTCATTCCTGTACCTGGTAGTCATTCAGCATTTACTATATGTCATTCAGTGCTCTACTTATGCAGGAAAACACCTTACAGCCTGTGGAATAGCAAATAGAAGATTGAATCCTGGAACGTGAACTCGAGGGTCATTCGGTAATAACAGAAAAAAATACAATGGGAGAGATAAGACTCTGAATAATGAAGAAATGTCTTTCAATAATGTGTATTCTAGATAATAAACTTATAGTCACCCAGAGTCACTTTTTAGAGTGATATTGGATGATGCTTAAAGAGTAACATGAAAGTAAAAAGTCACTTTCCACTAGAGGCCATAGATGGAGAGTCACACCTGCAGAATTTACAGTGTTTCATAAATTTGTGAAATTGCACATTGGAAAAGAAATAGCTAAAGCAATAAAAGTATCATGTGAAAAGCTTCTGTAGTAGAGGAAAAAAATCTTACTTTGAAGATTGAACTTAGATCATTTCAAGACATAGAGAATCATATTTTTCTTCCATCAATATATCATCTCCAGGAAAACGAGGTTACCTATTTTACATGGACAGGCATGGAGATTCTCAGTACTTAGAAGCAGATTAGCTATGTTCAATTTGGTAACATTATTAGTGATCTGACAAGAGTAATGGTAATATTATCCAGACTACCTTTTACTTTACAAATGATTCAATAAGGAGATATTACTATTTAATCATATTCACCTGTCATTTGTGGGTTTATATTTTGATGCAGTAATTTTGCTTATGTTAACATTGAATTCAGCATGTGGAATATTTCAGTCTCCTTCTTGATAACTTTTAACCTGCATAAACTTCCTTTTATTAAGATTAAGATCTTTTGACAGAGGATCAATATTCAGAATATATAAGGAATTCAAAAAGCACAAATAACCCAGTCAATAAGTGGGCAAATGAATTGAATAGATACTTTTCAAAAGAAGTATAAACTGTCAACAATTATATGAAAAAATGTTCATAATTTTTAACCTTCAGGGACATACAAATCACGTGAATCAAAACTACATTGAGTTTTTTCTCACTCCAGACAGAATGTCTATCAATGAGAGTTTAAAGAACAAATGTGTTGAGGATTTTAGGGAAAAGGAACTCTTATACACTATTGTTGGGAATGTAAATTAGTACAGTAACTGTGGAAATAAGTATGGAGTTTCCTTACAAAACTAAAAACTGTACTACTCTGTGATCCAGCTACACCACTTCCCTGTATTTAGCTGAAAGAATTCAGGTCAGCATACTATAGAAATGCCTGCCTATGTTTATCATGGCACAGTTCACAATAGCTGAGTCATGAAATTGGTCTAGGTAACACAGATGAATAAAGAAAATGTGCTATATTTACACAATGGAGTACTACTGAACCATAAAGAAGAAGAAAATTATATCATTTGCAGGAAAATGGATAGAACTGGAGATCATGACACTAAGTGAAATAAGCTAGACTTAGAAAGACAAGTATCAAATGTTTGTTTTCTCTTATATGTGGAAGCTAGATGGGGTGGGGGTACCATTAGTGTAGAGGAAGAGGTTGGGGGAGGAGGGAAGAGAGGGAAAGGGGAGATAATGCAGAGTTAAAATCACTAAATTATGTTATATGCATGTATGAATAGGCCATAATGAAACCCACTATTGTCTATAATTAACATGTAGCAATAACAAGTAATTCATATATTAAAACAAGCTTAGAAACAAACAAACAAAAAGTAACCCAGAAATACTGGCTTATACATACACCTTTTCTCCTGTGTTCAGTGAGAGGTACACATACACATGTAATTGCAGAAAGAAGGCATCCTCTCCTTCACCTCTCATTCTCTCCAAAGGAATTCTTGCTGATTTTATGTCACATGTATTTCGCTCTATGGTTAAAATTATACTCATGACCCCTAAGTAATTTACAATCTGTTCTCTTCAAATCCACTCTCCCTTCTTTTTGAATGCTTCTCTAAACACACATAATTTCCAAATACTGCTGGGTTGGACAGTTTTCAAAATTGACTTTTGTAATTCATTTCAAGTTACTTCACCCATAATATTTTTGTTTTCTTCTTAGTTCTTCAGTCAGCACTTATTACTTTCTTTTGCCTTTTAATGGCATATTCTCCTCTCTCTCCATCTTTATTTTTACCTTATTTTATATTTTCTCTTATTCATCTTTCAGAGATCATTTAAATTATTAGCTCTCAATTGAATTTTTTTTACACCACATCTTCTTTCAACTAGACTAAAAAAATGTATAATAATCTCTCATGCATATCTTTCTTTTAATTATTAGCTTAGGAATTTATTTTATTTATTTTTTTCCCTCACTATTTTTGGGGAAATATCTCTTGAATGTACTAATTAGTTTTTCTCTCTCTTTTTTTTTTTTAATGTTGTTGCACTTTCCAAATAAGAGCTGAATACTACTATTCTTGTAGCAAACATTACAAGCAATTCAGAAACAACATGGGGCCATTTGTCCACCCAGGAGCCTAGATGTTTGAGTTTGGCTGGATCCTAAGTTCTGTTTCCTGGATAACTTTTCTTTTCTAAAACTATGAACTTCTCCCACTGACTCCAGTTTATTTAGACTCCAGTTTATTTAAACTGAAACAATAAATTTCTCATTGTATCCTGATTATTTGTTGTCACTTTATAGTTCACCAAAATAAAACTGTAGTTGATGGGGCTAGTCATCAAAAAAAAATGTTTGGTCCTGAGATACTATGACAGGCTTGGGACTGAAGGGTGAGGTTAAAGTAAACAGACACTCATAGTTTTTATTTGAATAAGGTTCTGATCTCCTGGGTACTTTTTATAGAATTCACCTTAAAGGTGATTTTTTCTCATGATTACAGCCACCTAGAATTTATGGGCCAGAACCAGAAACTGAATGTAAATAACCAAGAAGGAAAGTGAGGAACTGGACCATGATGACTTGTTCTGGTCCTACTTAAATTCCCTGTTAGAATTGATTGCTATATTGCACTTACTGTGCATAATCAAAACAAACTGAACTCTGAACTATATGAACTGCACATTATTGGTCCTCATAACAAGAAAAAGAGTGTATTTGGTTCTCATAAAAATAGTGAGAAAGAATTTCATTATAGGTAATATGAGTAAAATGAATAATATTTCTATCTTGAACAAAAGTGACAAAAATAGACCTCATTACTTACTAAGTCCTGTAGTCATTTTATTTAAAAGTTACCAGTTTAACTTTTATATTTGGGAAGAAAAATTAAACAATACTTATCCTTTTAAAGAAGTGAGGGAACTCAGCAGGGGACAGATGCGTGACTAAAAGATTTCAGTTTTTAATATTAAACTAGATTGCCTGAGGAAGAATTTTCTATCATAATATTCAATGTTTATATTCCTGTATTGTATTAGGTTATTCAACTATGGTTCAATATTAAAATTGCAAAATAATTGATAGCATGCTCAATAAGGTTGTTTAGAACTTATTAACCAAACTTGATCATTTTTACCTCTCCTCAAAAACCCACAAGAGAAGTGTGGAATTAAAGTTCAAAAGGCTCAGGTTTATTTAATGAAATGGTAATATTTTTCCTCATACTAAAAAGGTACATTGAGAAAAAAATCTATCATCCTTTTACAATGGAAGTAGGAATTATGTGAAAGCAAAGGGGGATAAGAAAGGTGAGCCAGTTTAAATGACCTTTATTCAAATTCTATTGAAACAAATGAATAAGAGGATTTAGTTAGCAAACTACAAAATACAACTAGAAAATAAATCCCAATACCTAATGAATATATTTTCACCAGAGGAAGCTTACAAATGTGCAATTATACAGAAAAGTATTTACTCTGGATTTTTTAAGTTAAAAATAATTTTCATTGAAAAAGGTATATGTAATTATATTATGTAAGAATTAAAACATTAATACAATTTATTTCTTTGCCTAAATTATTGGTATACATTTTAAATATACACAATTATTCAAATATCTCAACATATAGGATTCTTCCAGAGAAAAACTGTAAGAATCTGTACATTCAAATCAACTGCCAGGTTACTAATAAATCATTCTTTGTCAACTTCTATTTCACAATAAATGATACAATCTAAAGTATTCAGATGAAAAGATGTTAGTAAGGAAACAACCTCTTCTACGTTTCCTCATCTGTTAGCCCACAATTCAGAGCTTTCTTATTTAGAATGATTTCGCTACTATATTCATGCACAATTGGTGTTTTACTTTCCAAATAATTTTCTTTAAATACTGCTTAATGAAAACAATTTTCTTATGTAAAAATTCAGGGCAGAAATTAATGTACAAATCACTGTGTAAGTAAAAAGTGGGGATAGTTTCTGTATACAGAAAACCTCAAAATCAGTATTTATCTCTAAAGAATTCTGCTCTTTTAGATTGTGAACTTCTTAAGTATAAAGACGCTGTCAATACTTATGTATATGTTTTAATTCTATATTTCATATATTACCCATCACAATGACTAATGCACAATTGACAGTCAACAGCAGATAAATGACTTACACTCTTGTTTCTCTAATTAAAATGTTAGTATTTTTCTTATTCTAGAAAGGTACATTCAGAAGAAAGGTATCATCTTTTTGGATATCAATGATTTATAGTTTTACTTGAATTTTGATTCTTATACATCTAGTGAAAATGTCTGATGTTTTTTGCATAACTCTTAAAATTTTCAAAGAATATAATACATGGGATCAAATGATTATCTTGTATTATTAGGTATACTAGGTAGAATCTGTATGTCTGTACTGTCTATTTTGGTAGTCACTACTTACATGTGACTCATTTAAACTTGGCTTAGAAATGAAAATGAAACAAAATTGAAAATTCAGTTTTTCAGTTGCATGAGCCACATATCAAGTATTGAACAGCCACAGTATCGAGTGTCTCTAGAACTGATGGGAGGTTTCCATCACTGCAGAAATTTCCACTGAAGAGCACTGCAATAAATTATGTTGTGTATTAGGGGCATATGGCCTATTAGCACATTGATGGGTTTTGTGGTATAAATAAAAATAATTGGTCAATATTTTGATAAGTTGATCATTAATTACTTCAGGTACTCTGTAGAATTTTACTTCCAAAGGCTATACATCCCAAAAATGTTTGTACAGTTTTAGAAATATTACCCTGTGAATATGAATGGAAATTAACATTAAATGGGAGAAACTAACCATCTGCAGATTCAAGGTATTCTAGAATGTAGGCAACAAGTCTGGATCTAAGAAGGCTGAGACCTAGTTGATTATAGTGTGCCTCAGGTAAGGTTTTCTTTTTAGAGGAGTATAATTTTAAATGAAATTGAAGAAAGTTTTAATATGTGGCCACAGTATTTGTAGCAGAGAAATGTATTATATGCTAAGGTCTAAAAAAAATTAAAAAATAAACTATGCCACACAGAGAAAACAAATTACTGTACATGGTTCCAATTAGAGCTACATAAGTATCTTAAATACATCTAAGACCACATGAATATCTTCACAAAGACATGATGACAAGACTATAATGTTATTATTTATAAAGATTTACATCTTTATAAATTTACAAAGTACTTCCTTACATGTTACCTTCTTTTATCCTCACAGTTATGTGACAGACATGAGATGCAGAATAAAATATTACACATGAAACTTTATGTCTATATTGGCCTTACTTATATCTAGTGAGTGCCCTAATAAATCAAGATGCATAAGCATGCTTGTGATAATTAATGCAAAATGTCAGCACCTTGATACTGGTTAGAGTCTTGAGTTAAATAGACAGGAGAATTTGAGTCACTGGAAAAGCATTGCTCTCACTGTTAAAATGTAAATCTAATTAGACACCTTATTATTTATAAATTAACACATCTAGGCCATGTGTCAGAAGGAAGTCTGTTATGATCCAATATGGAAAATAAGTAGCAAACACAATATTGGAGGAGAATCAAGGTCAGGGAGAATATCTCTTTCTGAAGAAGTAAAAACCTTTCAGAGTTGTTTACATTTTGTGGCTGGACTTCTTGAAAATAATAAAAAAAAATTCATAGCTAGTTGGGTTTTCTTCTCTGTAGTCCATCTTGCTTTGGATTTAAATTTTTTAAAATTCATTTTAATTGTCAAAAATTGTATATATTTATGGCACACAACATGATATGATTCATGCATACAGTGTGAGTAGCTAAATTCAACTAATTACCATATGTATTATCTCACATGTCATTTTTTTTGTGCTGAGAACACTTAAAATCTCCTCTTTTAAAAGAAATTTTCAAGTATATAATATATTACTCACTCTAACTATAGTCAATAGTTGTATGATAGATTTTCTGAACTTATTTTTCCTACCTAACTAGAATTTTGTATTAATTTACTTCTTTCCTGTTCTTATCCACCATCCCACTTCCCAACTCTGGTAACCACGATTTTACTCTCTGCTCCTATGAGTTTGACATTTTTAGATTTCACATTTAATGGAAATCATGCAATATATATCATTGTGTGTCTGGATTTTTACACATAATAGTGCCCTCCAGCTTCACTCATGTTGTTGTGAAAGATGATACTTCCTTCTTTTTTAAAGCTGAATATTATTTCACTGTTTATATATACCACATTCTCCTATCAATTCATCCATTGATTGACACTTGAGTTAATTCCTTATCTTAGCTACTGTGAATAATGCTGTAGTAAAACGGTAGGTATCTCTTTCTCATACTGGAAGTGCAGATATCTCTTTGTCATACTGATTTCATTTTCCTTGGATTTATACCCTGCAGTGGGATTTGTGGGTCATATGGAAGTTCTATTTTAATTCGTGAGGAATTTCCATATTCTTTCCTATAATCACTGTGCTGATTTACATTCCCACCAATAGTATACATACTCAGCAATACTTGTTACCTTTTATCTTTCTGAAAATTGCCATTGTAAAAAATATGGATAATATTATCAATTTGATATGCACTTCCTTGATGATCAGTGAAGTTAAATATTTTTTCATAAACCTAAAGGCCATTTTAATGCCTTTTTCTGAGAAATATCTTTTCAGGTCCTTTTTCCATTTTTAAATCAGGTTGTTTGTTTTCTTGCTAAGAGTGTGTTTTGTAGCATGACTGAAAGTTTGTTCAGAAGAAAGAATGGGGAAGGGAATTCTAGACAAAAGTCCATTATAAAAGTTACAGAATCACACATGATTATGAAACTAGGTTGTTTTTGGTTTTATTTTTTTAATTTGTTCTTTTTAAAGCATGATTCTGGTTCATCACATCTAGGTCACCCCTGGATGAACAGATAAAATTCCCTCCAGGATGACAGAGTTGAGGTTCTGATCCTGACTTATGAATGCTTCACCAATGGGCCTACGCATCAGAAGGCAGTCTGAATTTGCCTGGCTGTTTCTCATCTGTTCGAATTAGAATAGTTTCTGTGAAATGATTACTGTGAATGAAACTGTCCTTTCATTTGCAAGGTAGGCCAGAATTATGATCAAATCATATTATCATTGAAATGCACCACCATTACTGTATCTGTGAATTTCTAAACAAGTGTACATTTTTTAGATACGTGATTAATCTTTCCTTGGTGTTTCTCAGATCATTGTTGCTAAACGCAAAACCTGTATGGTTTTATGTATTTTAACACATTCTCACTAATATCATAACTGAGAGAAGTAGACAGGTTTTTATAAACTCTTCATTATCTCATGACTTGTGAGACAGAGTGCCAACATAGGTAAAATCAGGATAACATTTATAGTTACTTCTAGATATAATGTTAACATTGTAATCTTGTGAAAAAAATAAGTTTTTGCAAATATCTTGTTTTTCTATGAATAGTACTGGATTTGTTGTAAAAATATCATAGAATAAATACAAAATAGATTAGATGCTCTCAAGGAATTTAACAAACATCTGGGAGAAAATGTGAATATGATTCAAGGAGAATGAAGTAAAAGACAAAGAACACCACACAGGACAACTTCAGTAATAACAGTAAGAAGAAATAGAGGGAAATGAACCAGGAAGAAAGGGTTGAGGAACTTAGGTACTTAAGTAAATTCATCCAAAATGAATGCTTTGCATGCTAGAAAATTAAAACCAAACAAAAACTAATAAATCTTCAGATATAGGGGTACCTGAAAATAAATTTAACGTTTCTAGAGAAGAGAATCTACAAAATTAGAAGTGATTTCTGCCAAAGAAGGATGCAGTTGAATAATCTGACATAAAACACACAGATACAAGTCTGGGAATATTTTTGGTTTATTCTCTTTGATGAAGAATTCTTAGAGAGAGTCATCTGCCTGGAACTTGCATACATTTCACAAATTTCATAGGATAAGAGATTTCTTTTGCACCAATTCCTTTCTTCTTTAGTTGTTATTATTGTGCCTTTGGAAATGTAGGGACGTTATTTATTTATTTATTTAAATTTTGCATCGGGAAGGTAATACAACTATTTTGACTCTTCCACTAGAAATTCTGTTTAGCAGAATGCACACTGAATAAGTGGCATCTACACTGATTTGTGATGACAATGATTCACAGATGTCTGTTTCTTTGTATAAATGTGAAAATATTTCCCAAGAAAACATGAAAGAAGAAATTAACAATTATAAAAGCCTTCCTTAATACAGAGCAAATAATTAGCCCAGACATCAAGGTTAAATAACATCTTATTAAGCATACTCTGCATAATACACAAAGAACAGTGTTGAGCACTGTCCTAATGGTCATGAAGAGTTACAGGAAAGATTTAAAGATGATACTTACCTGCAATGAGCTTTATTTAAAAGAATACCCTGGCATGTTATTGCTTAGAAAATGGCAGGGCAAATTTTGTCTTGTGTGCCCTGTAACACAATGTCATTGGAGTTGAGAGAGACTATTACCATGTGCTTTAGTAGAGTTCATTAGAGGAAATCAAACTTTATTTGGTCCTTGAGGTGGTAGGGATTAGATGAAGGTGGGAAAGAATGCATTTGCAGAAATTACCATCATGGTACATAATTTATTCATGTATTCGGGAGAAAACAACCTAAAATACCTGGCTTTAAAAACGGTATGCTAAGGAACAGGAGAGTAGAGGAAAACATATACTTACATTTAAACAATTATTAATATACATATATTTACTAAATTTTAGTCAATCTTTAATATCAAGCCATTGGACTTGATTTTTTAAAAAAGGCATAACATAGAAGCAATGAAAGTTCATTTTGATACATTGGATTTTTCGTTGTTTTTAAATACAGCATGTCTTTAATCCTCAATGAGCACGATGACTGAGTTTGTTTATTCTGGGCCTGGAAGTGATATGGCCACAAAGAGACTTTCCTGTTGAGTCATCAATTTAATAAACATGATTTTGTGCACATAGAGCCTGAGGATTTCAGAGTAATTATTTTACGAAAATTTTCACATATTATATAGGAAGATATAAATTATATAGGAAGATAAATGGCAGAGACTACTTAAAGGATAAATCTTAAGACACCATATTTGATTTAAGCCTTTTCAGAGACTGTACAAGACTCATAATCTTGTACATGTTGTCCAAATCAAATACTAAACCACATAACTAGCATATGAAGCAGCACCAATTCCTTCTATGTCCTTAGCAAATAGCTACTCATGATCAGTGGATATCCCTTCTGAAGCATGTGTATTTTGAAACAATATTAATATGTATACATTTGTACATGTAATAGTTCTAAAAGTGTGTGTGTATATATATATGTGTGTGTGTGTATATATATATACATATATATGTATATAAATGACATTCATATATTCCAAACCATACTTTTTTCACTTTATGAAACTTTGGTGTCTTTCTGTGATAGCATCTATAGGTCTACTTCATAATTTATAAGATTATTCTGTGCTTTATTGAATTATTGGTCCATTTCTTCACTCCTTACTCAAAGTGTTTGAGGTCCACATACTTGCTCTCTCCTAAGGTGAGTGTAATGTGCATTCCTGTCTCTTGATGGTGGTCTTAAGCAGGTGATTTACTTTGGCTACTGGGATGTTAGTGGATGTGTAAATGCAGAATCTTGAAAAGTGTTTTTATGCTAGGACTTATCTGTTATCATCTTTGTATGACATAAGATGCCAGAGAGCATCTGCCAGAGAGCCATCGTCTTTCTGTCTGATCTCACTGTGGCAGTTGTGGAACCCACAGCTGAAGATCCACAGCTGGAGAGAATCTCCCAGGGAAACTTAGAGTTCCTTAGCCAGAAGCACATCTTTTAAGGCAGACAAGCATATCTCTCAATGCAGGCACACCTAGATCTGTGCAGGGAAATAAAAGCCTATTTTTCTATTTCGCATAGACATTATACCAGTGCAAAAAAGCCGACTAATATATATTCTTTAAAATATGTGTAGTGTATTTTTTTATCAATTCTATTGTCAGGCACAAATGTTGTTCATAATTACAAACCATACTGAAATTAATACATATTCTTGTACTTATATGGTTGTGCACTTGTGAGCTTGTATCAGTTAAGGACTTTTATTTTCAATCAATAGAACATACTGGAGCTATAAGAAACAGAAAATAATTTACTAGAACATTGAGGGCTCATAAAGTCAGTGTTCTGCTTGATGGAAAAACAACCATCAAGATACTTTCAGATCCGGAAATGTAACAAGAATATATTAGAAAGAAAATTTTGACATGACTACCATAAATAAATCTTCAAAAGTTTTTTTTTGTCCTATGTTAAAGATTTATTTCTTGGAATACAGTGTCTGGATGGTTTAGTTTAGATTGAGACTCTATCAAAGTGAACAGCGTATTACTAGTAAGGAAATTGGAAAGTGTTCGACCACTTCATTCTCCTCCATCTACCAAATAAAAAAAAAACAAAGAATGACTATGGTAGTTCCATGCTGTGCCTACTTAGTTTATTTGGAACTGCAATCTGCAGATTCTTCTTCCTAGTGCAAGGTCTGAGAGACACAAATGAAGCAACAGACCATTTGTCCTATTAGTTTGTGCAAGATGCCAGGCAAGTTGGCATTTCTCTTTATCACTGACCTAGTAGTTTACCTAATGAGTTTGAAAACAACCTAGACTTACAGCTACCACCAGAACAAATTCCACGTTTGCAAACCTGGGTTGAGTATGCAAGTATGCTGCAGTTCTAAGGCATGGGGAACCAGCTTCTTTTGCATGGTATTCGGTCTGGAGGTGGTAAAAGACAAACAGATTCCAATTTGCGATCCTGGATTTCA
The DNA here is from genome assembly GCA_020662805.1 of Glaucomys volans. Classification (NCBI taxonomy): domain Eukaryota; kingdom Metazoa; phylum Chordata; class Mammalia; order Rodentia; family Sciuridae; genus Glaucomys; species Glaucomys volans. The sequence continues at coordinate 525,507 of JAJEJO010003853.1, forward strand.
CTGTTGTCGTTAATTTTAGCTTGTCCTGGTGAACTTCAGTTGAACTTTGCCACACTTCTGCTTTCTGTTTAGCTGATTTGTAGAGACTCCAAATTCAATAATATTCCTATATCTGGAACCAGTGGCCCATAGAGAGCTCTACCAGTTGCCCTAATTCATGAAGTCTAAGTGCTGTAAGGTTTCCCTCCTTTAATATCACTCATAGAAATTTTTGTTTCTCTGGTTGAATCCATAGTGAAACAGCTAGAAATAAAACAAAATTTAGAAAATGTTCATAAGAATGGAACTGATGAATAAAAGTTTAGTTTTATTTAGACAGACATTGCCAAAGTATCTTCCCAGAATTCTGCATCAAAATTTAAGCACCAAAGTTTTGTGAAGCGTTTCAAAAAATTGCAGTGTCATGTACTACAGTTATTAAATGCTGATAAAGATGAGTAATTTTTGCTAGTTTTTTTTTTTGTGTTCCCTAATCCCTGTCAATCTAGTCTCATTCTCCAACTTTCTTATAATTTCATGAGCTATTTTATAGCTTGATAATAAAGTTCTTCATAATTAGTCCTGCTGGGTCAGTTTCTGTTTATTGCAAGGAAATATATTTTATGGGCAAATTTATTTCCTCTATGTTGTTAGTACAAAAGATACATGATAAATACTGATTATTAAATTTTATATTCTGTGTAAATACTTCTGCCAAGTCTGTCTTTTCAAAAAATCTCTCTAATCAGTATAATATGGAAATTTTAATAAGACTAATATTGCATTATTTTCATTTAGAATATCTTAGCTTTTTATTTCCCTTATAAATATCTTCCATATTCAAAAAGTTAAATATATTTTCAGCAGCCAGAGAAGGTTTTACTATGTAATTCATGTCATTTATTTCTTTGCTGATTACCTTCCTAAATTACTTAAAATATCAACAAAAATCTGAGCCACCTAGGGAAGTTCTCCATGATTTCACACCTACCTTATTCCCCTCATTCTAGGTACTTTTCAGTCATACCCTGACATTTTATTGGTTCCCTAAAATTCTAAGTTCTTTTCTTCCTATGTTTTATTGGCATGAAGTGGTCCAGAATATTATTTTATTATATTACTATTTTATTATATCTTAAATTTGTCCAATTATTGAATTCTTAATATTTTCTTGTTGGCTTTTCTTGCTAAGTCCCTTTTTTATTTTTGCATTACAGATCTTTCCTCATGGATATCTGATGTCCTATTTAATATATGGGCTGAGATTTGAAAAAAAAATTATAATAGTTTCCCTTAAAATAACTCAAATCATTTTTCAGTTCACTCACTATTGATCAGTCTGGTTTTATAAATCAGGAAATATCCTTATTCTCTCCCCATCTATTTTGCTCCTGGAAAAATCATGTATCAGCCATTGTTAAAGTTGCCCTGCAAGTTATGAAACCATTCCAGCTTATTGTTGTATATTACAAGTGTCTTGACCTTGCCTCTATTAATTAGGGGGAATTCTAGCATGCCCACTGACCCCTTTCTTTATATTGTTTCAAGGTATTTCAATCAACTCTACCTCATTCACTATAGTAGATGGTCAGTGGAGCCGCATATTAGTGTAACTTCATATTAGGACCACATTCAGGTGTCCTGCCAACGTTGTAAATTATGCATCAGAGAGGATTCTTTCTGATGCATAAATTCTCCACTCACCACCCTTGCATTTTATCTTCCTAGGTTGAGCATCCACAGGACTTATGCCTATATAATCCTCTTGGTTCCTTCTGGCAGTTTTTAGACTCAGCAACTTTTTCAGTTGTTACTTTATCTTTATACCAGGACCCTAATTAGGCCATATTGAAAACTGACACAGAATGTTGATTTGTAAATGATGAGAAAAAAAGGAATCATCACCTTTTGAAATATCCATCCCAAGTGAGGCCTTTCATTCACCCCAACTAATGGTGATATGTGTGTGTGGTTTGAGGGTATGATTCTATTCCTTAGCAGGAGAAGGGAATGCTTGATGGTCTGAAGGTTTGAAGATAGTTTGAAGAGTTTATGCTACTCAGGTGAATCCATACAAATGCCCCTGGTAAAGTCCTCAGGATATCAGGCTTATGGTATCTCTATTAAAGCTCTAAGTTTATCATAAGCAATGTTAGGTTATAAATGTGTTCTTCGTAACTACATAACTCTTGGCTTTATTCTCAGTATAATCTGCACTCCTACTGCAGGTGATAGGTCTCTTTCAATGAGACCATGGAGGTTGCCTGAATGCCAAAGTGTCTTAATTGCTGGCAGAAACTAAACAATAAACACTTTTTTTTTATTATTAAAAGTAGTTGCAAAAGAGAATAAGCTTCACAATCATTTTGATCACTATCATGCTTCATATCTTTCAACTGGTAGAGCAAACACATGCTAGAGATTCTGTTTTCTTTCAATTAGAACTCATTATAGGATACCATGGATGAGAGTGATTAAGTGAGAGATAAAGATGGGTGCAAATAGTATATTATAGAGATTATTCCAAGGAGTTGGTTAAGGAAGTGGAGAGGTGAGTCAGGGAAGGGATAAAACTAATAAGATTTGCTTTCATGACTAAGATATTGCTGGGTGCAACTTGGATCAGTCTTGATGGGAAAGCTTTGTCTGTGTAGAACACATCTCAAATTTTTCCACCAAGGGGAGCAGCAAGCAAACAGGATTTTAGCCATCAACTCAGATTCTCATTACTTAAGAGCTGTTCCTGAGGACATGAACTGACCAGCTACTCTGGTCTGCTCTGAGCCACACTGGAAGTAGCTTCCATTGTTTGAGAGAGCTATGAGTCATAGAAAGACAGGTGCTTATGATAGGAAGCTGGAGATCTGTTAAAGGATGTTTCCTCCAAGCTGTAGGTGCCATCTGAGAGAGAATCAGGAGATGCACAGAATGAGACCATGATGCAAATTAACATTAAGAAATTTAATTCATTTTTGTTCAGTGTCAAGATCATAAAATCTGGAGCTTTATTATAGTCAATCCACATTGAACTTTTGTGAAGAATTTTAGTGATGTTTCCACATATGACTAAGGAATTTTTTTATGCATAAGCCATCAGCCATTTATACACCAGAAAACAAGCCTGTTAATTCAATATGGGGAAACAATCACTTATAATAGCAAAATTGCACAGCATCTCATATTCTATTTATCAAGATATATGAAGACAAAAATTACATATCAAAAATTATTAAATTTTTCTGTAAAAATAAAAAGCTTTAATAACAAATTAATACCATAAATATACTTGAGATTAACTGAAAAATCTTTTTTATTCAGTGCTGCTTGTGGTTTCAAACCCTGTTCTGCATGCAAAACAAGCACTCTTCCACTGAACCACATCTTCAGGTGTATTTTATGTTTTAATGGAATTTTTTTTCTTTATCAACTAAACTCTTTGAAGTTGTTTTCTTTTCAGTGTATTTTCGAGTTAGACTTATAGTGACTGCTGCAAATACTTGGCAACTTTCAACGACGTTTGAACATAAATACAGTCCACAAAGATTTCACTTAACATCTACAAACATTTACATATTTGTTTTTATTGACACAAGTTAAATTGGAATGATGGATTAATTTAATGCTTCCTGTGTATTTATATTAGCAACGAAATTCTATATCCTGGAATCTCTTGTTTTAAGGGATTTGTTATGATTTTATGAATTTTAAATCAATTATTTAGATGGATATCTTGAAATAATTTAGTTTATTTCAAGATTGCTTTGCTTACCTATCATATTTTGGAGTACTTAAACTTTATTTTTTGTCAATGTTTTGTCAGATTTCATAGCAGCACACAAATTTTCAAAAACAATAAGAATATTCTAATTGAGCTTAATTGTTTGTCTATTTCTTATTAAGCAGTAAAACTGATTTTAAACTGAAGATAAAACCAGAAAGAAATGCATTATGCAAAGTGATGATGTGATTAGGGAATTTGAATGAAAAAAGCCCCCCCCCATTATTTCAGTATTAACAACAGTTGGAAAAAGATTTAAATTTGTTTTTTTCTCAGTAGCTATTCTATTGCTTATATAGATATCATTCTGAAAGTTTGTGATAATTCTAGAATTATTTGAAAAACCAAATTAATGTGTTTACAGATTGAGAAAGATGGTAACATAACTGATCACAAAAAGTAAAATGTGTGACTGGTTTCAACTTGAGAAAATGAAAACTGTATGAATATAATGATTTCATACTGTCTAGCAAATTGATGGATCTTGCTCATAAACTCATACTTAGATACATTATTGCATATATGGATTATTTTAACCATGGAATTGAATTATCTTCACATTTCTCTAATTGTGTTTTCAAAATGAAGGCCCACTGGGTAAATGACTATGGGATTCACCACCTGCAATAGATTGTAAATTGCTATTAAGCAAGTAAGAAGGTTACTGTTTAAGAATCCAACCCTAAATTCACTTTAGAGCTCCAGAGCTAAATATATTCTGAGATTCCTTCTTTATATTCCTTCTGAATCTTCACCTGTATATTGTTTATTTTTAATTATATCAATGAAGGCAATATTCATTTGTCCAAAAGAATAGCCTCTTCAATGAGGTTCTGTATCGCGAATCCCTGTCTGCAGTGAGATGCGACACGTAGGTTGGTCAGAAGCTTTATTCACACGATGGCCATCTCCTTACAGATTCTTTCTTCTTCTCCCCCCAACAGGGAAGTAGTGCAGTATATATATGCAGCAACAACCAATCAGGGAGCTGTCCACGAGGTTAGCTCATCGACTGCAAGCTGCACGGAGCCTAGACACTCAGTGATCACACACTAAGCATGCAGAAGCATTGGCCAATGGCGAAGACTTCCGCTTTAGCCTGGGGCCCTGGCACCCTGACAGGCCAGTGTCGGGGGGCGAGAGGTGAGGAGGGGGTCTGGGCCTGCCCGCCTCCTCACGTGGCCTCGGGACCCTGCCCGACTAGGACATCCTGCCTGTGGGCAAACCCACCCACCCTCCGGGAGGGCTCAGAACTCAGCCTGGGACTCGGAGAGCGGGAGACATCCACGTCAGCATGGCTCCAGTGGGTGCACGCAGTTCTCCTCCAGCTGCTATGCCGCCGCCTCCTCAAGTCCTGCGCAGCAGACAGAACGGAGGGGCCAGGGTCGGGAAGGGAGGCACCTCCATTGGAGGGGCCGGAGGCATGCCTCCGCTCTGGGGCGCGGGATCACCAGCCGCCCGGAGCACGCAGCCCTCCCCGGCCAGTGGGCACCCCAACAGTTCTGTGAAGATGGCAGCTTGAATACATTCATGGTGCCTCTTGTTTCCTGATTTCATCCAAACATTTACTACCTTTCTGGGGTGGAAGAATCACAGTGTGTGGCAGATTGGTGGAACGTGGAGGGTCTGAGTCACTTCTGTGTCTAGAGAGGTCTGGAAAGAAGGTGCTGGTCCACAGTATTTCTTTTTGTGTCAGAAAGGAGCCAGTTAAGAGACCAGAAGAAGAGAGTTTGGACCAGGGCCCAAAGTCCTGGCTTTCCTGGAAAGTTTGACAAGAAACCATGGTCCTGAGTGTCCTGGTGTTGCTGCGATAGGTTGCCAATCCTGTTTGGGTTTTCGTTCCTACTCCCCTTCACGTTTGATCTGCTGTCCTCGAGTCTCATGTGCAAATTGAATCATGGCTACCAAAAGGACAATAGTAACTCAACAAAAAGTTGTGGACTTCTGAATGGTGGTAGAAGGAGACCCATGAATGCTCTCTCCAACAAAACAACCATTTAACTAGTGAAAATCAAGTGGAAAAAATCAAACTTGCTGAAAATGATTTTAATGAACACAGCAAATGGAGAAATGTTTATTCAAATAGATCTATTAACTCTCTTTAAGACAAGAGCTTGGGGCATTTGAGCCATAAGCTTATCCTCTCCTCCCATCTCTACTTCAATTAAGTGTGAGAGAAGTTATATGCTGGGTGGATGTGGACGAGGAAATGAGAATCCCTCTTCCCACACTCCCCAGGCTATGATTTCACCCCAGGACAAAGAGGCCTCTCAGACTCCCCACTTTATGTTGCTTCAGCTTTGTTCAAGGAGTGAAGGTCTGGCTAAGAGAGAAAGGGCTGGAGCTTTCCTTCCCATCTATACCCCTCATGGAGCAGAATGTCTACCTCACTGTTTGAAAATATGAGTCCAAATTTCCCCCTTTCCCAGCCTGTTCATAGGTTACAGTTTTCATGTTAGGGTATAGGTTTTCTTCCCACGCTAAGAGAAGAGTGGCTACCACCTCCACTAGCAAATTGCTCATAGAAGAGTGGTGTTATAGCACAAAGAGAAACAGACCATTGTCCCTGATGACATGGGTCAGAGGTTTTGCCTAGGGGGAGAAGGCAACTGTAAAAGCAGAGCTCCATAGCTCACCCTAAGGAAGATTGTCTTTATTTGAAACAGAGCACAGAGAAGTTTATGCCGAAGGGATCTTTCGAAAATAAGGAACATTCTGTTGCACAATAAAAAGGAAAACAGTAGCTCCATGATGCTAGTAGAAGCAAGAAAAATAGTCAACTAGATAGAAATTCAGTAGAAATAACCAGGAGAAAATGACAGGAAGAATGTTCCTAGAGTCAGAGCCATCCCCAGAGTTTGGCAATGCTGTGCATCTACAAAAGGGCTCCACTTTACTCAGGTCAGATTATGGTGCAATTGATATCGCAGGCCATCCTCTGAAACAAGACCATGATCAAATACCAATGAGTAGAGGCTACAAGATGGGTTTCAAGAAATAGAAGACCAGCTAGAAGCTTAGTGGGAAAATCGAGGGAAACTACTGTCAGAGAAAGCCTGGTTAAAGTGCCAGTCATCCCTGGGGCTCAAGAAGACTGTCTGCTCACACAGCCAAGGCTGTGCTCTCTGTGGAGCATGAGGCTGCACATGCGGGAAAACAGACTTCACTGAATAAATACATAAGCAACAGTGAAAATGATATGCGCTGGAGTGGAGGGTTCTATATTCAAAGATGTTAAAATATATTATCTAAAAAGTGTGTGATCAACAACAACAAAATCACAAATATGCAAAGAAATATGAACATGTAACATATATAGAATGAAAGACAAAGGCTGAAAAAAAGTAAACAGAAATAAAGAAGGAAAAAGAAAGGAAGGAAGAGAGAAAGAAGGAAAGAAAGAGAGAGAGAGAGATAGAGAGAGAGAGAGAGATAAAAGTAGAAAGGGCAGGAAAATAAAATACAAATTATTCATAAGGGGCCTAAATGTGGGACTTAGAAGAAAGAATATTAAATCAGTCATTATAAATATATTCAAAGAACTAAAAGAAACCATTTATACAAAATTAAAGGAAGCTATTGCAACAATTTCTCCTCAGATTGATAATGTGAATAAAAACATAGAATTATTTAAAAAATATGTCTTTTTAAAGATGAAAAGTGCAATAACTAGATGAAAAATTCACTGGAAGAATTCCTAAGTGAATCTGAGATCAATGAAGCTGATTATTGTTTACTAGAAGGATTAGAAACAAAGAGAGAGGACACAAATAGCTAAAATTTTTTAAAAATGAACTCAGGAACATTGCTACCTTACAAAAATCCGAGAAATATAAGAAAATACCATAAGCAATTGTACAGCAATAAATTCGATAACCTAGAAGAAATGATCAAATTTCTTGAAGCACACAAATGATCTGAAATGACTGAAGAAAAGAAGAAAATCCCAGCTACATACACTCAGAGGAAAAGCCTTAGGAGCACATGGCTAAGGGTGGCCTCTCTGAGGAAGGAAGAGACCTTTCACCAGAAACAGAGTCAGTCAGAACTTCCATGTTGCATTTTTACCACCTACGATTGTGAGAAAATATTTTTTTGTTTTTGCTTTTGGTACCAGGAATTGAACCCAGGGATGCTTAACCACGGAGCTACCTCCCTAGCCCTTTTTATTTTTAAATTCGAGATAGGGTTGCACTAAGTTGCATAGGGTCTTGCCAAGTTGTTGAAGCTGGCCTTGAACTTGCAATCCTCCTTCCTGAGCCTTCTGAGTTTCAGTGATTACAGGTATGTACCACCATGCCCTGCTGTAAGAAAATAAATTTCAGTAGTATAAGCCACCCAGTCTATGATATATGTTTATAGCTGCTCTGGCAGATTACCACACAGAACCACAGATCCTAGGGGAAATGCAGGGTCGGGTTTCTAGCCACCCCAGGGCAGGACACATTCACCAACCCATCAACACCACAGCTTTTTTATGTGGGTTTCTATTTAAAGGCATCCTATTGACTACATATTTGATTCACTAACAATGGGTGCATGGTCAATAATAATGTACTTGCAGCTCCTGCTTAAATAAAGCTATCTAACACGTGTTTTATTTGTTTATTTTTTCCTCTGAAAAGCTCATCACAGCCTTCTTGCTCTTAGGAAGATTAGACTTATCACCATGCCTGGAGTCCACTTTAAGCAAAATTCACCAATAAAAGGCACAAAAATGTAGGCATAAATAAGAACATGAGAAGGACTTGTACTTACGGTTTGACAACTAAACGAAGAAGGCAGAGTGTCACCTTTTCTTACAACCTAGGCATGTGTGTGTTGGGCACCACAAACTGTGCACTTGGTCTGTGAGTAACTGAGGAAGCTCTGCAGGTCTGGCTGCATCCTGCAGGTTGAATGAACAGTTAACCCAACACAGGCTGTGAGCCGGCTGGAGAGAATAAATGTCAGAAGAAATATGAAGAAATAAAGACAAAGACAAGAAAACAGTTGAATAGTGGGCAGTCCAGCTCTGATGGAGTCTGGGTCAAAGAAAGGAAGGAGAGAGTTTATTTATGTAGGTATGCACATCAAAGGGTTTCATTGTGAACAAACCTCTTGAGGTAAACAGGATGCAGTTGAGGAAAACAGCTTGGTTGTGGCTTAGCAGTTTATGCCCATCTCTTCTACCTCCAGGCAGCAGGGATTTGAAATGGCTTTTGACCTAGTGAATCCCATGACAACCACGAAATTCTCCCCATCCACAGGAGTCTTCTTGCAAATGGGGGTTCCCTGGCACTCTTGCACTGCAGGGTTCCCAGAAGCAGAGCCTCATTGTCCAGGGTTTATGTACTTCAAAGCAGTGATTTATTTACTGCTCGCAATATGCAGGTACTTTTTTTGGGGGGGCGTGGGGGACTTCAAAATAAATTTTAGCTAGTAGTCAAATTAGCAAATATCAATCCACAAATAATGAGCACCAACAAGATGCTCATCACATATATAAGACAAGGATACAGAAAATAAAATACTTCCTAGAGTTTTAAAAGGAGTGAAAATAGTTTCTCTCTTTTTTCCCCCCAGTAGGAGTTTGAATCCAGGGGTGCTTTATCACTGAGCTATATCTGCAGCCCTTTTTTGTTTGTTTGTTTTTTTAGGCAAAGACTTTACGAAGTTGCCCAGGCTGTCCTTAGATTTGTGATCCTTCCACCTCAGCCTCCAGAGTAGTTGGAATTACAGGTGTCTGCCACTACATTCAGCTGGGGATTGGTTTTCTTTTTTAGCATAGTAATCCCTTCTCCACAGTTTTGCTTTCATAGTTTCAGTTACCTATAGTCAACCAGAGTGAAAAAATACTGAATGGAAAATTCTAGAAATAATTGCTAAGTCTTACATTGCATGCCATGTAAGTAGTATGAAATGTCACAATTTCCTGCCATACCTTCCCTGAATGTGAATCACCCCTTTGTCCAGCATATTCATGCCATGTATGTAATCACTTAGTAGTTCTCCAAGTTATGCAATTGACTTTCCTGATATCACAGTGCTTGTGTTCAAATAACTCTAATTTTTACTTAATGGTAGCCCCAAACTCAAGAGTACTGATGCTGGTCATTCAGATATGGCAAGCAGGTCTTTCCAAGTGAAACCTAGATTGGGCCTAGACTGGTGATCTTGAAGCATGTCCTCTGTGGATAAGAGGGACTACTGTATATCATATTTAAAAACTCATTTTATCCTCAATTCCCTAAGTTTAAAAATTTTGGGTGATGCACATATACATTTGCACACACAGGTACTAGAAGAAAATATCTTTTATTTTCTTCATTTAGAACACCTAAAAAATAAAAACTCTCAGTTATAGATATTGCTCTTTTCAAACTTTAAATTATCTGGGTCCTAGGGAAAATAATAAAAATATGCACAAAAATATGTATACTGCTTTTATCTCAAAGACACTACTTTGACCTTCAAATATAACCCTTAACAAATTTTGAGCCATATCTGGCTCATATCTGGCTTAATATCTTGAGTTCACACCCATTCATAACTTTCACACAAGTGGAAGAAAAATGAAATGTATTTCCTCTTTTATCAGTGCTTATACATCCTCCAAATGATTATGGAATGAATGCCTGGTGTATTTTTCCATTCCTATTTCACAAAACTATCAAAGTCTAATTCAAAAGATGCTATCATAAAACCTGTATGCATCAAACAACAATTAATACACATCTACAGTTCCGTTAATTCACAATTGAGAATAATTATTGCCATCCATCTGTATTGTAAGAGAATAAAAGCTTTTAATTTTTTATGATTGAACTTTCAAAATCATATTCTGTCAGTGAAGACTGTGTGCATGTGTGTGTACATGTGTGCACATGTGTGCATGTGCAGGAGGGAGAGGGAGAGAGAGGAAGAGTAAATGAAAACAAAGGATGTTGAGAAAGGACTTTGAGAGTCATTAAACTCATGCCTATTTTGTCAAATTCTGGGTGGTCAAGCCGTGATGGTCTTTGGACATGGAAATATGATGTTTTATCTGCTCTTACGTCAGGCTAAGTTTAGGTTTTTATTATTGGCATATAATGAGACTTTAACTAAGTACCTGAGATGATGCCAAAACAGTTTGTTTTTGAAGGTTGCTCATTCAGAAAAAGAGTGCTACAGCCCCAACACTCTAAGTTGAGAAAAGAATTAACATTTAGCAGAAATCTGCAAGTTGGCTCTGTTAATCTCACAAAATTACAGAAAAATACATAAAACAGTAGGATATACTCAGATTCAGACCCCAAACAGACATCTACGAGTGTTAAAAGGCTGAAAAATCTGTAGCAGCAGATGTATTTGTATATTTGTCCTGTATTTTATTTCACCACATATGGTTCCATATTACCACTGAACATGATCATAGTGCTTGTGCTCATGTTGTTACAGTTAAGGCAGTAATGCCATTTATAAACATTTTTCCACCCAGGTGTGCCAATTATATTTAACTTTCTATATTTTTCTTTGACTTTTATTTTGTCATAAAGTTAGGTCACTGGAGGCATGAAATATCACAATGGAAGATTTTCATTTTATTTCTTTGGACAGAATTGGCCGCAAAGATTTCATGGAATCATGTGTATCTCTATATTCAAATAGTTTTATTGAAAGATTTTAAAAACAGGCAAAATCCCATGTGTATGCACACAGCTGGTCATATCCCTTAGGGCTTCTTAATTTGACAAACTTCAGTTCCATATTCTCTTCTCTCTTGCTCTGGGCCTCCATTTCTAATTTTCAGAGAATAAGCTGTGAAAACATAAGAATTGAGAGTCACCAGCTAATGGTCTGGCATCTATAGGTGGTAGCTTATGTATCCAAGACTAGAAAATCTTTCTGCTTAAGAAGAACAAACAATAAGGGTTTGAAAAATTGGCATAATTTTTCATCCCTCTATAATGAAAATTATTGTACTCCAAAGACAGTGGATTGTTGGAAGCATTCAATCTTATTACCAGATTTTACTTGACAACTTCTTTAGAGGTGCTGTTTTAGCTGTATCACCTTTGTTTTAACTTGAAATCATAGTACACTGTTGTCTTATAATAGATGGGAACTGTAGAAGGAATGGACCTTAGAAATGAACTCTGTAAACTTATGTTCCATCAATGAATTAATAAGTTGCTGCAGAATGTAAACAGATCAAAGTGATATTCCTCACTTATTTCTTCATTCTCAGAGTGAAATAAACTGAAAATTTCATAGAACCAGTCATACGCAATTTACTTTAGCAATCTTAATGAAATCATTTCATTATGTTGAAGCCAGTGTTGAGTTTTACACTGAAACTCTAAGATAAGCTGGCATGGATTGCTGTATCTTGGCAAGCACCTTCATTCTTCAACACTGCTTCTTCCTTCATCCTGTCTTCTCCTTGTGATGCACAGCACACCGTAAGAGGATCCACTTGAGATGACCAATTTATTTCAAACTTCTCTACAGAGACATGTTTTAAAATGTATCTTTAAATAAATAGCTAAAGTTAGAGCTATTAGGGATCCTAAATATCATGCTGATGGAAATACTATAATCACAAGTGAGGAACCAATTTAACTCCATTTCATAAAATATCTCCAGTGTCTCAAGATTTTAGATTAATAAGTGATAAACTGTTCCCAGCTGCTCCTGTGCTTCACAGAGCTTATAATTGATTCAGATCCTCTATAATAAATATTATTTCTCTATGTGATTATTTTTATTGATGATGTATGAGTCAGCTACAATAATAAGTTCACCAGAATTAGTGAAGGAAGATCATTGGGTATAATTGCCACTGTTTGTTTACATGTTTCTATCGGATATATTTACTTAGTATTGTATCCTATATTCTTGGTCTCAAAATCATTGATTACTGCACAAAGGCATGACATTTTTTATTCATTTATTTTGAATAAAATAATAAGCCCTTAAAACAAGAGGATGCAAAACATACAAAAAGTACAATTAAATTTATAAGGTAAAATTCTGATAAATTGAAATAATCTGACAAAAATAATGGTCATGAATCATTCCAACTTAATTATTTTATATGTTTAGCTAAGAAAAAGAACAATAGGCAGTCCATATAATATAGTTGTAAAGACTGAATAGATTTAGTGAGCCTCATGTACTTTATTTCCATAATATGCAATTTATGCAGTGTGTACATTCCATCGCAAAACTGATTATAAGTTTAAAACTTCAAATAATCTTAAAAGTAAAATTTATACCAACATTTTCTAACACTGAAGCAGTATGACTCTAGATTAATCATAAAATGTTAATTTAGAAAGAATACTTGGACTTGAGATATAGTTCAGTGGTAGAGCACTTGTCTAGCATGTGTGAGGCCTGAGATTGACTCTCAGTACTGCCAAAAAAAAGTAAATAAATTAAAAAAAAAAAGAATACTTAGAAATTTAGTCACATGTTCTTAAATTTCATTTGAAACAGAAAGGGTAATTTGAAATGGCTATCCCAAAATCAAAATGAAATGAAAATATTGCATTCAAGAGGTTTTAGAAACTGCTTTTTAGATGCTTCTTCAATTTTAAGTGAGCCAAGCATTCAAATTGAGACATATAATTTAACTTATTTATAAAATAACTACATGAAAATCCATTTCCCTCCACTATTATGTTTTGATAGGATATAAATGTATTAGTCTATTAACACTTGTGTAACTTATAAAGCATAATAAATATGAGTAGAATGAGTATAACATTATTTCAAATTTGTATATTAACTCCTTAAAGTTTGAAAAATAATAATAATTAAAGTTGACATCTATACATGTTTAAAGGCTATGTTGTTTAATTTTTGCATGTTTGTGAGCTTTATAAAAATGTCATTTACACTATGCATTCTCCTACAATTATTTTTCTAAAATTTATAATTATATTCCTGTGCATGCTGTACATAACTATCAGTCACTTGATTTTACTTAAATAAGATATTCCATCTTAAGAATATGGCACCTTCTCCTACTATTGGATAATTAGACTGTTTCTAGATTTTATGTAGTTTCATAAATATTTCTGGACATATTTTAAATTAAACATACATTTAACAATAACACATTTAACAAAACGATTGCACACATTTCTTCAGAAATTTATTTCTTAAATTCCTTTCCTGACATTTTAAGTTAAAAGATTCTTCAACAATACTTTTGTCTATTGCCATTTGAACATAGCATCAGACTGATGTGTTACTTTTTGTAACTCATTTTTGAATTTAGCATCTGTTACCTTTAAGATTACAGTACAATTTAAAGTGGATTATTCTTTATTTTCCTTTCCATTGATCTTACATTGCACATTTTACTCAATTTAATTATGAACAGTAGGAAATTAGTTTATTCTGCAAGACAACCAGCAACAACTTTAGGCATAGTGAAATCATCAATATCCATGAATCAATAAACCCAACCACTCTGACTATGGAAATTTTATAAATTTGGCAAATTTAAATATTATTATTTGTTTTGGGTGGCTTTTGATTATATAATGTCTTCGTCATTATTTTGAACTAAAATAGATATATCGATAAAAATGTAGGTGAAACTATAACCACAGGTGGTAGGAATGGAAATAATGGTTGACTAAGGTGAGACAAGAACAGGTTCTTCACACTCATGGCCAAATTACTACGGCCACAGGCATCACCACCAGCACTTACTTGATTTCTGTTCCTATAATTTGTTTTTCTTAGCATGTCACATAAATGAAATAATCCCCTTAATATCTATTTTTGAGTGGCTTCTTTAACTTTGAAATGAAAGTTAAAATTAATTCATACTGTTGCCAAACATCACTAGCTCAGATTCAAATTTTACTAATTTGTTTACTTTACTTTATGACTAAGACTCCATTGAATGGATGGACTCACTATATGTTTATCCATTCCCTAGTCAATGAACATTTTGAATTGTTTTGAGCTATTGGCAAATATGAATAAATGATAAGTGATATATAACTATTCATAAAGTGCCTTCATGTGCATATACACTAGCATGTACTTTGGGTAAACATAGAAAGTGGGGTTTGGGGATTGCATAGCTTCTTAAGTGAGAGCCCCAAAACATGGTTCAAAGCATCTGTGCCATTTTTTGCATCCCTCTTAGCAATGCATGAGAGTTCCAATTGCTTTGACTCCTCTCTAGCATTTGGTAGTGTCAGGGACTTTATGTGTGTATGTATTATCACTGTGTTAGGTACAGAGTGGCAATTTATTGTGATTTCAACTTGTATTTCCCTTAAGATTAATGATTTCAAGAATCTTTTTGTAGACTGATTTGCCAACAGTACAGTTTCTGTGATAAAGTGCTTGTTTAGATCTTGTGCCCATTTATTTTGTTGGCTTGTTTGCCTTTTATTGTTGAGTTTTAAGACTTCTTTACATATTTTAAATTAAACTTCTTGATCATATGAGTTTTATTCAAATGTTTCTTTCAAGTTTCTGATTTGTCTTTCTTGGTAGTGTCTTTTGAAGAGCAGACTAAACAGTTTTAATGAAGTTCAGTTTATCCACTTCCCATCCTCCATGTTTTATAGTTTTTTTGTCTTATCTAAGAAATCTTTGCTTAACTCTAGGTAACAAAGATCTTTTTCTGTACTTTCTTTTAGAAGATCTATAGTGCTGGCTCATGAATTTTGGTTCACCTTCTAACGTGTTGTGTGTGTGTGTGTGTGTGTGTTGTGTTTGTTTTCCTGTCTTGGTGCCCAATGTTTTTAGCTCCATTTGGACTTTTCTTCATTGAATTGCCTTTGTGTCTTATCAAAAATAATTTTACCATGCATGTGTTTGTGTTTGTGTTTCTGCTTTTCTGTTCTCTCCGATTTATCTATGCGTCTTGTTTTTATTGTGGATTGGACTTGCTGTGATTCTATGGTAAATCTTGTTATCAGGTAATGTAAGTTCACTCACAGTGGTTTTTTTTTTTTCCCCCTCATAATTAATTCTTATTCCAAGTCCTTTCCTTTTGCATCTCAATTTCTAAATAAAATTTGTAAGTTTTTTATTGGGATTTTGTCAAATCTATAGATCCAAATCTATAGATTGGGGAGGAATTAAAACTTAAGCAATACTATAATCAATGAACATTGTATAAACTTTCCATTTATTTAGATTTATGCAATTTTGTTCTTAGTAATTTATAGTTATTAATAAAATTTCATGCATTTTGATATGTTTATTCTATTTTTTATTATTCTCTTTTAAATGTTACTGTTTTATATTTCCATTTGCCATTATTCCTTACTAGGGTCACTTGATAAATTACTTTCTTCCTGGGATTCCCCATTAGTTTCCAGCTGCTCTCTCATTTTTCAGCTCTACAGAAGAATGCTTCAAGCTTTTGAGATTTCAGCTCAGCTTCCCAAACTGTGCATAGTTAAAGAACATATTCAGTCAAAAAAAAATTGAATTGACAGATTCCACTCCCTGTAGTTCTGTATATCAAAAGTAGACTTCTTTTTCTCCCTTCCTTTTTAAAAAAATCTCTTTGTTGGAACTCCTTATGTCTTCCCTACAAGTATTGTTTAGCTGTCAGAGCTTTGGGAAGCTTGTGCTCAGAATATGGATCTAATTCTTCGGCAGGCATCTCACTACTAGAATATCTTCCTTAAATTTCTAGCTGTATTCTCAGTCCTGGGTTCTGATCTCTGGCACCTTGAATCAACCAAGTTGTGATTTGTCCCCTCTCTATTTCTTATTGCTATTTTCCATGGCCTGTGAGAGTGCAATAATACCACTGGAAAATGAAATGTTTGCAGTTAACACCGCTTCCAATTACAGGGCTTTATTTGTTTTATTTGTTTTTTATAATTATTTTATGCTTTGTTCTTGGACTAATACTCCATTTCTTTGTCATTTCTGAAGACTGACATCTGTATTATTCTAGAAATTTCTTGGAAAGCCTAAAATCATGGAAGAATAAAAACAAAAAACTTAAAGTTTCCACTCAACCAAATTCTAGTTAGTTTGTTGTAGTTAAAATGTAGCCGGGCATGGTGGTGCACGCTTGTAATCCCAGCACTTGGGAGGCTGAGGCAGGAGGATCACGAGTTCAAAGCCAGCCTCAGCCACTTAGAGAGGCCCTAAGCAACTCAGTGAGAACTTGTCTCTAAATAAAATACAAAATAGGGCTGGGATGTAGCTCAGTGGTGGAGCACCCCTAGGTTCAATCCCCAGTACCAAAAAAAAAAAAAAAAGTTAGAAGATTATGAAATAGCCATTATCCTTTTTCAAATGTGTTTTAAATGACAACATTTGTGAGAAATCTTCCTATGATTTAAAGTTTCACATGCTAAACTAAAATTAATTGAACAAAAGTCAAGGAAAATTTTTGTTAAATTTACTTGGAGTTGGACTGAAATATTTGAATTGAGGAGATGGACACAGCTAGAAAAGAATCTCATGATCAAAAATATTGGTTTATCTTTCACATTTTCAATCTTCAAGTGAGTTGCTGATCCTGCGAGTTAGGCTTACTAGCTTTTCTAGTAAGTCTGCGTTTCCACTGGCCAATGTAAATGTTCTCTCTTCCAAACTCACAACCACCACCTCATTCCCACTGCTCCCCTCAGTTGATGTCCTCACTTTATATTTTATCCTGAAATTCTAAAGAGCTCAGATGTGAGTTCATTAATAAACCCATTGGTAAATAGCCAATTCACTTATTTTGCTACTTCTACCTTGCTAAAAAAAGAAAACAATCTCTTGTCTTACTAAAGATGCCTTTTGCTAAGAAGCCCATCCCCTCTTCTTTCCCAAGGTGAGCACTCCTTTCCCCTCCAACAATACTGTCACTTGGTCTCGCCACTGAATCATCTGTATAAGCATGAGCAAATATTTTAGATCCATTTGTGGGAACATAGATTTTTGCCTATCCTGGCAGTGAGGTGATATTTTAATACCAATTATGTTAATGTTAGGTGATTAATATAGGCAAGTGTTCTCCGAATGGTAAATTCTAAAATACATGAGAATATATAGAATATACTAAATGTCAACAGATGGCAGGGAGAAAGAATAGAGTAAGCCTTGTTCTTTTCAGATATTTTCTCTCTTTTAAGTTGCTACCATGCACCTCCACCTTCTTCCAATGAAGGGCTACAATGTAGTGTTTTTTAGTAATCCATTCCTAAATGTACTTTTAAAATTAATTTATTGTTTGTTTCTGTACCTTTTCACACAGTAGAATTCCTTCTTTCTCATTTTATGCACATTGTATCACATCATCGGAATAAAAAATGGTTCTATATTAAATGAACAAATGCATCACCCTGAAATTTATTTAAAAACTATATAACTTACTTGTAGAAATACATTTAGTCTGTAAATAAATCAGGAAAAATTATACATATTAAATTCTGATTGACATTGTGGATCACTAGCACATTGATTTTCAGTTTCATATGCTTAATCTGATGCCACACTAATTTTGAAAAGTCATTATTATTCATACTGCTTATATTTGTCACTTCAAGGCAGAAGATAATGGTTGTCAGGTGATGATGAATTTGAGAAGACAGAGGTATAACATCGGATTGATACAGAATGCCTTCAATCTGCAGTCATCTCAATAAAGAGCTTCAGGAAAGCAATAGCAGGTAAGCTGACAACAGATATGCCATTCTGAAAGAAGTGCAGCATGGCTTTCTTGGAAAATTTTAGCATTTTCATCCTGATCATTGTGTATACTTCTTTCCATTGAGCAATAAATCTGAAGATTCTTATTGTAAAGAATTTGTGTAAGGAGGATAGTTAGAGATATGTGGAAAGACTTCCTTTTTGATTTCCAGTCTCTGCTTCCATTAAGTGAGGGTACTGGGGGACAGCTTTGATGAAATAACTGAATGTCAACACATGTTCATAATAATCTTCTGAGATATTTTATAAGATGACTAAGTAGAATCTTCAAATTCGAAGTGACCTGAGCCCATCCACTCCAGTTTTCACTCCATGCAGAAATTCCCTCTTTCATATTGTGACAGATAAGGGCCTTTGTTCATTTAGCATTTTGAACAATAGCTTCCTCCTTAAATCAGCTCTGATTGTTGAAAAGCTTCACTTTCTATTTAACTAGAATCTCCCCTCCTAAAATAACCAACTGTGTGCCCTGTAGCACTGCATGGAAAAACTCTACTAATCCTTTTTCTGCATGACAGCCTTTCAAATATTTGAAAACAGCTTTCAAATCCCCATTAAGCTTCTTTGCAACCTCCTGCAACTTCCTAATATGTCATTGTTTGCCAACCTTTCCTCTTCTTCTCACTTTTTTTCTGTGTGTGCTTCAGTTTGCCCAAATGAGATGCCCAGAACTGAAACCAGTATTCTAGCTAGAGCCAGATCAATGCAAAGTACTTCTTGGACTCTGGCAAAGATCTTACTTTCTCCTCTTGGATAAATTGCCTAGCAAATAAGGTTAACAAAATAAAAGCACCTTCAGTAGAAAAACTTGTCCTCAAAGCAACCCTGTAACTTGCTGTTACTTTAGACTTGTTGCAGCATTTTGAGACATTATGGCGTTGACTATGGGTCATTAACGATGCCATGTAATTTCCCTGATCCTTTGACAATTCAACTTAAATCATACCTACTCCAACAAAGTCTGTGATTTCCCCACCTTACTAGTTAAAATTCTAGAAAATTTTATAATTTATTTGGTTCTCTATTCCAAAAATCTCATTTTTCTCTATATTTTTCTTTTTAACTATCACTAAATATGCAGAATAGTATAAATTATGTCCTTCCTATTTATTTATTCATACTTGTATTCACACTTCATTAATGAGATCATTTGTCCATACAATCTTTGCTGGTACCTAATCAATTTTAGGTGATAAATTGGAAACTAAGAAATTAAAGTTAGAATGGTAGGAAGGAAAATGGAGGATTCTTCAGATCCTGTTACTCTCCTCTGGAGAGTTCTAACCAAAGGTATCTCCTCAGGTCAAAACCTTCATTGTAGCAATATAAGGTCCCTCTGTTATCAATTTCTGAATTGTGCTCCTGTTACAGATATTTTGGAAATGAGATACAGTATAAGAAAATAATATATTTAAGTATACATTCAATTTAATTCAATAAATCCATATAAATGTTTTATTTATGCATGGATCATATCTACTTGCTAAAATGCTTCTGGTTTCTGTTTATTAGCTTAGTTCATTTATTAGATTTTAAATTTAATCACTGTTCACAACAATAAGTGATTACATTCCTTGGCTGTGCCTAGAGCTGTAATGTTGCTTGAATTAGAGCTAAAATGCTGAAAGAATACAAAGTCTCAGGGTGAAACAGAACACCCACATGGATATAGGGATCTGTCTGAGAAGAGAGGAAATGTATGCTCCCATACACACCCAGGACTCTGCAAAGTTGAAACCTCCCACCAAGTTATAAGGGTTTAGTTTAGTGACACATGGAAGCAAAAAGTGATGAACCTCAGACAAATTCAGAGCATGTCACTGAGTCCTGTGGCTGAGCCCAAGCAGTGATGCTGGAGAGTGCATCGATGGTATGTACAATTACAACTAAGGCTCTTTCATCTCTCCTGTGTGTTTGCAAGTTTTTGAAATATGTATGCAATCATGGGGAAAAGGAATTAAAGAGATAGCAGTATTCACAGGGAGGAGACAGTAAATAACGTATCTAAGTGAACGATTTGGATTTGGGTTAGGTTTTAAGCATCTGCTAAAATTGCTATTCAAGAAATAAATTTTTCAGTTGTAGGAAAATGAAGCTACAATCATGAAAACCTGAGTTAATAGGGTTTGAAATTTGTCACAGAAAATAAGGTGGTTCTTAAAAGAATTAAATGAACATACTGTCCTTGACAAGGGTTTGCTGAAACCCATTTACAATTTTGCTTCATTTAAATAAGAACCCACCTTATGTTCTTAGAAAAACCCCTACAAAAATGTCAGAAAGAGCTCTTTCCAGATACTCATTCTTTAGAGTCACACAGTCATAAGCTAATATGGAGAAATTCTATTTAAAATATTCCAAACTGTTTAAAATGCGATTCTGTATTTTTATTGACATTTTAAATTGTTAAGCTTAGACTTTTCCAAAGTTAAAGTAATCAATTGCTTGTTTCTTCTGTCTGTAACTGTGTACACACTTGTACCAACTAATAACCTTTGTGTTGGGATGAAAGATTAAACATTCATTTAATTTAGCTTAGGTTCCGTTTGTTTTCAATTAAGAAAAGAAAATCCTTTCAAGCACAATAGGTTATTTATATTTGTTTTTGCTTCATTTATAAAACCAAATAAGGCTTTCATGTTTATGGTCATTAATGTTGTTGAAAAGAAATTGCATTAAATAAATCAGTTGCAGTGAAAATGAAAATAATTTAAGAGATAAAAAGTCAAATTAATTTAGGTGACTTATTTGTTCTCTGATTGTAATCTCAAGTGGGTAGCAGTAAAAGTAGGAGATTTTGAACAATTATAGAAAATTAATTTTGTGTTCAGTTCCTATGTTAGGTATAAATTTTGTGAAATTCCAATTCTACCTTTAAGGCACAAAATATTGTTATCTGCAGACCTACCAAGACTTTCTTTTCTGCTAGATAATGATATTTAACATAACATTTTCAATTCATGCACATAAAGCTGCAGTATTTTAAACATATGTGAGGTAGGCAAAATAATGTTCTCCCAAAGATATCAGTATCCCCATCCTTGGACACTGTGTATACATTACTTCTCATGGAAAATGAAACTTTTGCTGCTTTGAAGTTAAGGATCTCCACATAGAGAGATTAAAATGGATTGATTGGATGGGCCAGCTCCACTCTTAGGAGCAGAGAAAGTGTCCTGAATGTACTCAGAAAAAAAGACATGATCACACAAAGAAAAGTCAAGGAGAGAGTCAACTGTATTGACTTTCAAGATGGAGAAAGGGATGTGTAATGCTGGCAGTCTCTAAAAATTAAAAAGGCAACAAAATGAATTTTCCTTACAGCCTACCATCACCTTAATAGAGCATAAAATCTTTGTTAGACTTATGTCCACCAAAACTATAAGATTAAAAAAACATAAAAAAATTGTGTTGTTAGAAAGTCACTACATTTGTGGTAATTGGCATGGATTTTATTAGATCTTTTAGGTCTTCTAAGATATTTTGATGAAATATTTTTAAAGAGAATGAAATATTCTATACTATTGTAATTTTTTTTAAAAAGATATTTTTCATGTTGTGTTTCTAAAGATCATTTATGTGTTCAACACAAAATACATATTAACATAGGTAATGAAAACTCTCAAATTCTCTTCTGTTTAGTATGTCATAAACACTATCAAATTTCCCTGTGAGAACATTTCACATAAATTTTCCTAAAAGAACCCAAATTCCTCTGGAAAGATTAATGTGCCACGTTAGTTTGTCGGGAAATTGAGAAATGCATATTATAATTATATATTTTAATTTTCATTCAGACAATGCCAATATCAGGTTTACTATGGCTTCCAACTTTTTATCTGTAGCAGACATATTGAATTCTACCCGGTAACAAAGTGAAACAAAGTGTAAATATTCTTTTCCTGTGATTAGAGAATACTTGATGATATGACAAAATACCATTCTTTCCCCAATCTGAGTTCTTTCTCTACCATTTTTTGGAATTGTGTATAAAATAATGTTTCTGAACAGCCCTTGCAGACCATAAGTTCTTTTCTGCAGAATTTGATAAATTTCACTCAAGTAATAGTTGAAGAAGTGAAACTGATGAGAAAAACATTGTCAGAGCACGGATAAATTGAAGATTTCAATTATCCTCATTTCAAAAGCTAGTTAAATGCATGTAGAAGAAAACCTTATGCATAGTACAAAAGTGTCTACATTATTAATCAGAAACAAGTAGATAATATTCAAAACATTTTATAAAGTAATACCAGTTGCTTAAAACTCAATAAGAATAGTTTTTTACAGCACTTAGTCACAAATAGTTTTTTAAAAGTCTTCTTTGTATTAGGGAGGCAATTCAAATTCATATGTTAAATCATTTTCTTATCTTGTATAAACCACAATGATTTACAATTTAAATTAAAAGTCATGTAAAAAATTGAGGTTTAAACAAAATGTGAAAAAAGTGTGCCTATGGATCCATATTTATATTTATATAAAACACATATAGACATGTGGTGGCTATTTAACTTAAAGCTGCATGGATAAAGATGCTACAATTACAAAGAGCTACAATTGATATATATATATATATACTGCCTATCTTAATTCTGCTTCCATTTTTATATAGTGAATTATTTTGTTACATGATTTTAAACCAATTTTGAGAACTATGCAAAACTAGTCAAAAGACTCTCAACATTTTTTTCACTGAAAATTTTGAAAATGGTGTGTAACAAATAAATCGTTGCAAATTTACTGTCTGAAGGTTCAAAATAATTTTTTAAAATCAGATCCTTTCTTTAAACCGAAATTTTTTCCCCCAAATTATGCTACTCCCCATTTTTACCAATGGCCTTTGCTTTATCAGATGAATAGATGACATCTAAGGTCAAGCTGTTTAAAGACAAAGGACAGATTTGTCAATCACTGTTGGACCACTTAACACCCCCCACATACATCCTTATCAATCTTCTCCTAAAAAGGTTGCCCAAATCATGAAACCAATCTGTATGATTATTGTTTTTTGTTGATTGACCTTTATTTTATTCATTTATTTATATGTGGTGATGAGGATCAAACCCAGTGCCTTACACATGTGAGGCAAGCGCTCTATAACTGAGCAACATCTGTCCCTATTGGATTATTTATTGTATCTTAATTGTGCCTCAAAAATTAGTGAAAAGGAGATTAAAACCTATCTCTGCGGAATTTTATCTTCATTGTGTTTCCATTAGAACCTTTTCCTTGGCTCACACTCTGCTCTGCCTGCAGATTCTTATCCGAGTTTAGTAGTTTCAAAAGTGAATTGTGAGCATACCAGAAGCTTTTCATAACATGACATGAAAATATTAGATTATTCTATTTATATTCTTTTCCAGTCTTAAAATTTCAATTTCTGTGCATAGGTTTTCAATATTTATACATATAAATTACTTTTAAACATTTTCAGAATTGCTCAGAAATATGGTTTTAGGGTATACCTTTACAAGTTTGGGCTGATTATGAGTGCAAAGTCAACAAATTTGGAGATTTCTGTGGATGATTGTAGTGGGAGAAATCCTGACTCTATTAAATAATTCCTGATGTTATGTTCCTTGAAGCTGAATACAATCAACTTCTGCTATCCTTAGCCAAAATATCCCTGTGACTATGGTTTCTCTAACTTTACCCCTAGACACCTAGTTCTATCCTGATTCCTTATACTGAGGTTGGCAAATTTTTAATCTAAAGAGCTTTATATCAAATATTTTGCCAGTCATATGTTTGCTATCACACTTAATCATATCTGTAAACTCTGGCACTTTTGTGTGAAAACATAGACAATATGTAAGCAAATAAACAATGACTGTGATCTAATAATACTTGATTTACACAAATAGACTCACAACTTATTTGATCACAAGGTATGATTTTCTGACCCCTGCTTTAGAAACTAAAATTTGCTTCAGTTTTCCATACATCACTTCAAAGTTATTTAAAGAATGATGACCTTTCTTCTGACTCTATTGTTAGAATATTTCCCAGCTATTGCCTGGGCTGTAAATGTTGATTCAGTCATTTCTGCTGGAAAAAGTGCATTTTTTTCCTCTAGGGGAATAATAAAAACTCATCCTGTAAGGCATTATTCCCATTTAATATTGCAAATCTGTTGTATGTTCAAAAATATACATTTTGTTTTAGCTCATTTATGTTTCTATAGTGAATACCTAAACTGGATCATTTTTAAAGAACAGAGCCAGGTTCAATGGTGCATGCCCTGTAATCCCAGCAGCTCAGGAGGCTGAGGCAGGAGGATTGAGAGTTCAAAGATAGCCTCAGCAAAAGCAATGCCCTAAGCAACTCAGTGAGACCGTGTCTCTAAATAAAATACAAAATAGGGCTGGGGATGTGGCTCAGTGGTCAAGTTCCCCTGAATTTAATCACTCGTACCTTCCCCCCACATTCCCCCAAAAAACCCAGAAATTTATTTCTCATATTTTTGGAGTGTGGAAGTGTTAGATCAATGTGTTGGCAGGTCTGTTGTCTGGTAAGGGCCTGGTCTCTGCTTCCAGGTGGTGCCTTGCTCTGTCCTAAATGGTGGAAGCAGAAGGGCAAAAGATCTAGTTTTCTCTCATCCATTTAAAAGACTATTAATTCCATTCATTAGGGTTCTGCCCTCATGATTTAATCACCTACTAAGTGCTGCACTTCTTAATATATTGCACTGGGGATTGAGTTTCAACATGACTTTTGAAGAGGGCACAGATATTCAAACCGCAGCTTAATTGTTTTATAAAATAACATTAATACATATAATTTTTAATAATTCCATTTTCTTGTACTCATTTATTCACAGAAGAAATATTTTTGGACCAAAACCAGTAAATTATTTCGGAAGACACTTAGTAATTTTTTAAGTATACACTGTAAAAGACAAGGTTATACATTTTGGGGAGTGAGAAAGCATCATGTGGTTGTTCCATAATTAACTTGCCTTGATTTTTATTTATACATATAAAGATGTTTGCAATTTTTTGCTTTTATAAAGAAGACAATAATAAAGTAATTTATATATTTCACAGTATACAAGTACAATGAGTTCCAAGAAAGAGAATTGGTGGGCACATGGTCTGTGCATTGCAACTTCTACAATATTGGCAAGTTGCCCTCTATGGGGATTATACTGTTTTGACTTCCAGTAACAAAGAATGAAAGAGCATATACATTGTTTTCTACAAACTCACCAGAGTGTGTTGTCCAACTTTTGGGTCATTGACTGATAGATGAATAAAAGTTATCCTAGTGGTTTATTTTTCTTATAATAAGTGAAATGGAGTTTGATGTCCTGTTGTTCCTTCTCTAGATATTTAGCTTATTATTTTTCTGATTGTGTTGATTATGTTTGTCTTATTGATTCTGTAAAAGTTCTTCATTATAATGGGAAGACAATACTATTGGGTAAAGATTTTATAACTGTTGTCAGTTAATTGTCTCTTAGTATTTTTCTTGGTAATTTGACCCATGAAGACATTTAATTAATTTTTTATTTAGTTAAATATATTTGTAAATTTGTGGACACTAAATTTTGACTCAAGTAAAACTGTTTACCCTGAGGCAATAAGGAGATCTGCTCATGTTAACATTAGTAAAGAAAATCCAGCTGGGGATATAGGTTAGTGGTAAAGCACTTGCCTATAATACCCTGAGTTCAATCCCCAGGAAAGAAGAAAGAAAAGGAAGGAAGGAAAAAAGACAAATGCATAGATCACAAATTTTTACAAAATGTTTTACTTTCTAAAAGTTAATACTGTAAGAATACCATTATTCTTCTCAAATATATTTTATTTTTGGTGGGGGGATCTACATGTTAGATTTCTAGGATGGCCACAACAAATGATCACAAACTGGATGGCTTAAAACAACAATAATTTGTTATCTCATAGCTCTGGAAGCCAGATGTCCAAAATCAAGATGTCAGCCAAACTGGTTTTGTCTGGAGGCCCTGAGGGTAATCTGTTCAACACAGCTTTTAAAGCTCCTTTCAGATATATGCTTAGCTTTGTTTACTATGGCTCTTCATGCTTCAAAATGCATGTTTGAATCTCATTTCAAAATAGTATTTTTCTTGTATACTTGAAGGGCCTATTAGGGAAAAAAAAGAACGTCTTAAGACTTCCTGGTGTCAAATTTTTCTTCCATTCTATCACTCTTCACACCAAGAGATGCCAAGAGAAATTGCCTTCTTAATAAGCTCCTTTTTGTACAGAAGGCTCTTTATTTTGTTTGGCTCTTTATTTCTTTTCAGTGAAAGGTCATTCCATAAGCCAGGTTAGTATCTGTGATACTTCATTTCACCTTTAAAAAGGTGTATTTTAATATATTTTTTGTTTTCCTCTTTTTATTCCAAGAACACTTGATTTTCAGTGGACACCCTCAGTGTAGGGACCCAGACAGTGGCGAATCTTACTGCTTCTCACATACTTATTGACCCATAGAGATTGCCCAGCTGTAACATATATTGAGAAACCGATTAGTACACCAGAGAAGGATCAGCACAGCAAATATTCTTAATTGTTCATGGTATCATTACATTTGGAATTATTTATCAAAAAATTAAAAGAATACCTCCTATCTAGATAGGAGTACTGTATCCTTGTGAAGATGATGTTTACCAAAGACATAAAATTCTTATATCCATAATATGTGTTTATTACATACACAGGAGAGAGCTTGAAACTTCAATAATCACCTCCAAGTGACTGAAGTTCCGGAGTACAGTTTATTTTGAAGATTATCCAGTTGTGAAAACAAAGAGAGAAGACCCCACTCCAGAAGTGTATTTGGTTTTCCAGACTGAATTCTGACCTTGTCTAAAATCTCAACTGTGAAGGCCCAAAGAGAAAGATCAATAAATGTATTTTTAAATGAAAATTCATTAGCAAGAAATATTGTGTTAATGATAAAATTTTTATCTGTACAGCTATAAACCATGTACTTTAATTTATAAGGTAATCAATTATGGTGAAAAGAATTCTCATCTTAATAAAAAAGTACATGGAAAGCAAAAGTTTATGTTTCTTGACTTGAAAAAAAATTAACAGAGGTTAAAAGATATGGAAAATGTTTTGATCAAAAATGTTCATGTATGCTTGTGTATGCTTGTGAAGTGATGTTATACATATACAAATGCTCAGGTGCACATATAATGGCAGGTCTCCTGGTATGGTTATACACATAAATATATGGTGACATAAATGCACATGATTCAGTTAGCAGAGTCATGCTTTATTTGTTTTTAATAAACTACTGGCCAAGTTTAAGTTACTTTTGGGTTGTAAAACAAAACACAGGTCAAACAATTTGAGTAAAATTAAACATACCAAAATCGAAGCAAAAACACTTGGCAAATGTCATAAAGGAAAAAATATCTATATTTATAAATATATATATATATTTATAATTTCACTTAATACAAAAAGACAATTTCCAAAAGAACCAAAGGGTGGGAGTTGTTCATCTTTTTTTCTGGTAAAAGACTCATTTTTTTTCCTCAAAAAACAAAATTACAAAAATAAAAACCAAAAAATTCCTTTATTCTAATAAATACCTTTACTGGGAATTTTTTTAAAATAACACTTCAGAATTTCAAATGGAGATATAAAAATATTATGTTCAAAAACTGTTATACTGCTAAACCATCAATCCGAGAATTAAAGCAACAGAACCTACCATAAAGACAGAGTAGAAACTCAACAAATTGGAGAATTCGATCTTTTATTTTAAATTTATTTTAAAAGAATACTGAGATATAAGCTGTTAAGGAGCTTGAGAACACAAAATTGTTCAGTGCTTCAAATATTTTCGTATTAGATCTATTTCATTCGAGAGCTTATGTAATCACAATGTTATAATGAGTTTTTTTCAAGATGTGCTTACAATAAGACTTCAACAGAAATCATGGAGAAGAAATTGAATCAAAAGAAGATGAATGCAAGTGGC
The DNA here is from genome assembly GCA_020662805.1 of Glaucomys volans. Classification (NCBI taxonomy): domain Eukaryota; kingdom Metazoa; phylum Chordata; class Mammalia; order Rodentia; family Sciuridae; genus Glaucomys; species Glaucomys volans. The sequence continues at coordinate 553,897 of JAJEJO010003853.1, forward strand.
ATTGGAATGGATGTGACAGCATCCCTTAGTAATGAGATTGGGGGAAGTGTTAATTAAACATTTTCTAGATAATATCAATACAATATGGCAGAAATAAAATCTGGGAGAGAATTTTTGAATGAATAACATGCACTTTTATTCACTCATCTTGAGCAAGAATGACAGTGAGTCTCCACATCAGTATAGATGACTAATTGAAGATGCAGTCCAGAGGACTGTTGAATGCTCCCTGCAAATTAATGCTAGTTGATGTGATTTCTGATAAGGAGTACGAAGAGGTATAAGAGAAGTATAGTTATAAGCTGTATTTTCATGCAGCTAGAGGGTAATGGAGCTTAATAAAACTTTTAGTCACCTGATATGTCTTTTCCTTTCCCACACCTTAAAAAAAAGGTTTTTGTTTTGCTTTGTTTTGTTTTTTGTTTTTGTACTGGGAATGGAAACGAGAGGCACGTTAGCACTGAACTAGATCTCCAGTCCTTTTTTAAATTTTTATTTTGAGACAGGGTCTCACTAAATTGCTGAGGCTGCCCTAGAATTTGTAATCCCTCTGCTTCAGGCTCTGGAGTCTCTGGGATTGCAGGTGTGTGCTACTGTACCACGGAGTCCTCCCCCACCTTCCGATACAGCTAGTGTTTCCTATTTGAAAAGGTTAATTACAGAAATTCTATAGAATTGAAAATACCTGTGTATTATACTTTTTTCTCTTTTATTTGAGCCTATCATTTTGGTTGGTACTTTGTCCTCTCATTAAACACAATGCCATTTTTAAAACAATTAAGATCTTCAAAGCAAATAACTTTATCTCTGACGGCTACCTGAGCGTACTTATGTTAATTATTGCCTAAGTTACCCCAAATCACTGGGTAACTGCCAATTCTGCCCTCTGCATTACAAAGAACTGCCATACATTTGGCACTCCTCCACTAAACACAGTTCTTGGATTAAGATGTCTCTTTCCACCTTTGATTTCTTTGTGAATTAAAACTTTTCTCTAATGTAGACTCCATGCATATTTCATCATACTGTATCCAGTTTTGATAAATTCATTTAATATAGAAAGGTTTTTATTTTATATTCAGCCATCTATGAAATGTTATTATTCTGGCTATGTATCCCTCCAATAGCAAAATTGCAAATGAGTGTGATAAACTATGGAATGAATGTTCTTGGAACAGAGAGAAGACAAAATCTGGAAACATATTTGCAAAGAAGCATCTCAAGGATGACTTTTGATGTCACAAACAAAGCATATAAACTTGGTCATCTGTATTGAGTTTCTACTTAATTGATTTAGTTAATAATCTGTATTTTGAGATTGTAAATGATATATTCCATTCTGCAAATAACTATTTCTGTAAAAAAATAGGATTCTCGGGCTGTCTTTCTACATGATATAGTACAGGGAATCTGAAGATGTAATATACTGTAGGTTTATAAAATGCATTTGTGACAAATCTGCAATGTAATGTCTTCTGAGATACTTTTATGTAGTGATATTAAGAATTTGTGTGTGTGTGTGTGTGTGTGTGTGTGTACTTGTATTTGACTGGTCCATAATAATGGCATCGAAACATTAAAGTTTTTGGTCATTATTCATTGCTAGATAATAATCACAGGAAATGTAATATATTACCTATTTATTTTTCCTAAGGACCAATTATCAAAGCTTTCTCTTAATTCTTCTACCATCTAGTCAATGACTCCTGAGAAAACTCTCCTGGAGACTGTCTCTGAGCGTAATGTTGTCAACTTGTGACTACATTTATATCTAAAGGAAAATCTTAAATTAAACATTATGCTATTAAATATGATGAATAAAATCAATATTAAATCACTGAAAATGTTCCTCAGAAAGGCAAAAACAAGAATTTTATCAAGTTTCATATTTCCCACAATTCACTGTTCAAAGTTTTTCCACTGGAGGCCAACTTCGATCTACTCTGATTACTCCATCCTCCTTTTCTGGCTGCAGCTAAAGAAATTGGATTCCATTCCACAACATTGGAGGCCTCTACAACACAAGCTGGGGACATCAACAAGAGAATAAAATAAGAGCCAGTAGCATTCTTCCTATTTACAGCTTATAATTTTGCAATCTGCTCTATCTAGCAGTGTAAGCATGTGGGCACCAAAAACATTGCATGATATCTCACACAAGTTTTAAAGAAGTCTCTGGAACTAGGTTTGTTGCAAGGTGAGTGATATAAAGTCAGAAGTCAGACTCTACTGAGTTATTTCATGATAGCTGGAGTAGCTGTTTTACTGGGTTCTGCAGACAAGCAGGCAGAGCACCATAGCATTTGGTCTTTCGTGAAAGTGTTGTGGAAACTCAAACTTTTTCTTCACAGAAATGAGTCTTTCATTCTGTGATCCTTGAGAATGTGATTGACAACTAGGGGATCATCAGTAGCAAGACTGGAAGACTATGATTAAGTGAATCAAAGGAAATTAATAAGTTGGATCTACTTTGGAAATGGTCACAATGAGTGCAAGTGTATTTTAAGAGACTTATGTGAAAGTCTGAACCAAATTTAGAAAATGGCTGGGCATACAGGAGCATCTTTAAGAAGAACTGTGTAAGTAGACTCCACATAATTTATATAGAGAATTGTGTGAGAAGGAAAAGTCAAATTGAGAATAATTCCCTTGCTTGAATGGCTAACTGGGATGAATTGTTGAGTCCAACATGGCAGAGAATATGAAATCTCTGGTTTTAAGCATAATACTTTTGAGGTTCTTGTGGTATCAATAGTGGAAGAGAAGAAAGTGATGGGGTTTTTGTGTGTTTTTTTTTTTTACATAAACAACTTTATTTCAAAGCAGTTGTCAAGTTATGTAAATGTGAGTTCATTTAACCAGATTATATGGTATATTGCATATGAAGTGTTTCTATCTTTACAGTTATGGCCATTAAGAAAAAAATAATAACTGTCTTTATATGGTATTCAGGGAGAACTAGAAGGAGGTCAGTCATTTGAAGCAGTTGTTCATGCAGTTAAACAAGTGCAAAAATACACAGGTTGACTTAAGGGAAAAAAGGTTTTTTTTTTCCCCCAATTAATAAAATAATTGCATCACTGTAAAATTAAAACACCAAAATGGATCATCTCCCAACACTGTATCTAGATTGCATCTTTCACAAACTGATGTTTTGAGAGGAAGGTTCAAAAAGAGACTTAGGTTGTGTTTTATTTGCTTGTGATTGGTGCATTAAAATTATGCATCATAGCAGAATTCATTATGTCATATTTGAACATGCACACATCATAACTTGACCAATCTCATTCCTCAGTATGTTCCCTTTCCTATTCCTCTGACTTCCCCCAATCTGTTTACTCTGTTCTATTATTATTATTGCTGTTGTTATTATTTTAATTAGTGTATTATAATTACATATATAAACAGGATTCATTGTGCTATATTCTTGTGAGGAGTGTTATGGTAGAGTTCAAGTTGTATTAGTAAGTGAGTAATGCTCCTTGAGAAAAGTGGCAGGAAGGTCTGTCTGTAGCCTGTGGAGACAGCAGCTTTGGTTTGAAAGACAAATCTAGCCTTTATTACCCATGTTCACACAGATATGTTATCTAACTTTTCATAGCCTTAAAGGAAAGCCAGATTTAAGTTAGAGCAAAAGGAGAACAATGTGCTCTGAGAAAAGACTGAGGATAAATAGAGATGATTTTACTAATAACCGAAAGTTAACATACTTTCAGAGCTGAAAAGGTGTGTATTAATGCCCCCCAAAAGATGATATATATGAGCCATATTAAATTTTAAGAGATAAGAAATAGTATTGAAAATATGGGTTTCTGATAGGCATAAATAGGAATATAGTAGTCATAAAAATGGACAAAAATGAATAAAGTCTTAATGATCTAGGGGCACAAAATGTGAGTTTGTGCATGTCAGAGGGTAAATGATTGAAGAGTTTATTGTCCTGAGCATTCAAAAATGTGTGGACCCCTCTGCTTCTGCCTTTGACTCAATACTAAAATTTAGATCCAGTTATTTGTATTTCTATTTTACATTTTCCCATTGATTAATTTTGTCAGTTTGGGACATGGGATAGGTTTTGTTACCATTTCTCCTTTATGACATTTGTTTGTTTGTTTGTTTTGGTACTGGCCTAGGAGTACAATACCACTAAGGCACTTCCCCACCCCTGTTCCTCTCCCTCTTCTCTACTGGTAGTCCTTTCACTCATTTATTTATTTATATTAATTGATGCTTTATAGATATATACAAAGGTGGAATTCACTGTGATATATATGTATATACATATATATATAATATTTTATTATATATCCGTGTTATATCCAATCCTCTTCTTTGTTTCCCTTACTTTGTTCTAGTTTCTGCAAATGAGAGAAAATATCCAATGCTTGATTTCTGAATCTGGCTTATTTCACTTAGCATGATGTTCTCCAGTTCCATCCATTTACTGGCAAACACTATAATTTCATTCATCTAGTGACTAGCGCCTGGAATGGTTCCATAACTTAATTATTGTGAGTTGTGCTGCTATAAACATTGTTTTGGTTGTATTACTATAGTGTGCTGATTTTAGTTCTTTTGGAAAAATACCAAGGAGAGAGATATTGTGGTTTCATTCCTAGTGTTTTGAGAAATATTCATTCTGTTTCCAGAGTGGTTGTAATAATTTTCAGTCCCACCAACAATGTATGAATCTTTACCAGCATTCCAGAATTATTTATTATTATTATTATTATTATTATTATTATTATTATTATTATTTTGGTACCAGGGATTGGACACAAAGGTGCTTAATTCTCACTGCACATCCCACATGGGTGAGGAAAAGGGTTCCTTTTGGAGGGATGGGCTGGCTGTGAAATAATTGCTAAGAAATTTATTTATCATAAAGAAATACAGGAGACAGAATTATCTTTTGAATCAAGGGCATGACTGATTGAGCCATCCGCAAGGGACTGCCTCTAACAAATGGAAGAGTCCATGTTTTCTTTATTTATAGTGGAACAGATCAAAGGGGGACCAGTAGGAGCTTCTTCTGTGAGAAACAGGATGTAGTGGAGTTAAGCAAGCCATTTCATTCTAGCATGTCCAGGGCCTGCAAACTCCATTACTGAACCAATCTACATGGAAACCACATATTCCAGGCAATCTGGATATGCAGAATTAATATTGTCAAAATAGCCATACTACCAAAAGTGCTATACAGATTAAATGCAATTCCAATAAAAATTCCAATGACATTCTTCACAGAACTAGAAAAAGCAGTCATAAAATTTGTTTGAAACAGTAAAAGATCCAGAATAGCCAAAACAATCCTTAACAAGAAAAGCAAAGTAGGAGACATCACATTGTCTTACCTCAAATTATACCACAGAGTTGTGGTACCTAAAACAGCATGGTAATGGCACCAAAACAGGCATAAAAACTAATGGAATATAATGTAAGACACAGAGACAAACCCATGCTAATGAAGTTATTTTATACAATACAAAGGTTCCAAAAACATACATTGGAGAAAAGATAGCCTTTTAAACAAATGTGATGGGAAGATTGGAAATCCATATATGATAGATTCAAATTTAACCCCAATTTCTCACCCCGCACAAGAATCAACTCAAAGTGGACCAAAGACCAGAAAACTGCAACTAATAGTATGAAATAAAGAACCAACACTACAACATGTCAACTCAGGAATGGGCTCCCTTAACAAGATTCCTAAAGTCAAGAAGTAAAATCAAATATTAATAAGGGGAATGGCATCAAATTAAAAAGCTTCTTCACATCAAAGGAAGCAATCAAGAGCATAAAGAACACCTACAAGATGTGAGAAAATCAATGCCACCTGCATCTCAGATAGGCCATTAATATCCAGAATATACAAATAACTCAAAAAACCTAACACTAAATAATAATAAATAATAGCCATAATAATAAACAATTAATAAATGGCCAAATGAGCTAAACAGACACTTCTCAAAAGAGGAAAATACAAATGATCTTCATATATATATATGAAATGTTCACTATTCTAGAAATTAGGAAAATGCAAATTAAAACTACATTGAGATTTTATCACACTCCAGTTAGAACAGCAATTATCAAGAATATGAGTAACAATAAATTTTAGCAAAGATGTGGGAAAAAAGGTACACACATGCATTGTTGATGGGACTACAAATAAGTATAACCACACTGGAAAGCAGTATAGAGATTTCTCAAAAAACTAGGAATGGAACCACCATTTGACCCAGCTATTCCATGGCAAGGTATATATCTAAATGATACAAAATCAGCATAGTTCAGTGATTCAGCCACATCAATGTTTGTAGTATCACAATACATAGCAGTCAAGCTACAGAGCCAAACTACATGCCCTATAACAGAGTAGTGGATAAAGAAAATGTGGTATAGAAAATGGAGTACTATTCAGCCATAAAAAAGAATGACTTTATGGTATTTGCTTGCAAATGTATGGAATGAAATCTATCATGCTAAGTGAAATATGAAAGTCATAAAAATTGAAAGGTCAAGTATTTTCTTTGATACAGAGAAACTAATCCAAAATAAGGGGGTGATTTAAAAAAAAGAACAGAAGAAAGATCAGTGGAGTAGACAAAGGGAGATGAAGGGAAGAAAGGTGGAATGAAAAAGGGAAAGACAATGGAATCAAGGTGACCCAACTTTCCTATGTACGTATATGAATACACCACATCAAATCTCACCATTGTGTACATCTGCAAGACACTAATTAAAATATATATTTTAAATTAACATATCTATTTATATATTAATTAGTATATATTAGATATTATTATATATTTTAACATACACATAAATATATATATTTTCTAATATATAAATATATATATCATAAGAAAGACAGGAGACAGAATTATCTATATCTATACATCTATATCTATCTATCTATCATCTATCTATCTATCTATCTATCTATCTATCTATCTATCTAAAAGCCTGTAGCAGAAAGATCAGTAGAGTAGAGGAAAGGAACAGGGAGCAGGAGGAGAAGAGTGAAAGGGAAGTACTGGGGACCAAATTAGAACAAATCATAGTCCACATTTTATAATTATGTCCAAATGAATTCTATTGTCATATATAACTAAAAAGAACAAATTAAAAAAAAATGGTTTCTGCTGCTGGTGACCTGGTCCCCATCAGACTATCTGCCCATGCATGAGATGATTTTTGCCACCTTTTACTCTACAACTTCCTTTGCTGTCTTTGGGTCCACTAAGATTAGCCTCCCTCTCTATTCCACAGGTTTCCCAAGGTCAATTATCTTTTCTGTGCTTTCTTTCTGCCTGTGATCCTCTGCTCTCAGCAGCACAGTTACCACTGCAGCCCCCACCACTGCTAGTAGCCAAGCCTGCATATCGCTAATGTGTTTTTCTTGTGTTATGTTCAAAGTTTCCAAATTTCTGCGTCTCTGTGTTTTCTTTTACTGTCCAATGTTTATTTCAGTGAATTCCCTTAGTACCCACCTCAGTCTCACTGAGCAGCAGTCTTCATAGTTTTCAAATCTGAAGCTAAGGAACTGCTAGCAATTTTATCTTTCCTTTAATCTTTCATCTTCCCCTCACCTTCTAGCCCTTGATTATTTAATTTTGAGGCAAGGGATTGCTAAGGGTCTTGCTAAGTTGCTAAGTTTAACCTCAAACTTGTTGTTCTTCTGCCTCAGGCTCCTGAGTCATTGGGACTACAGGCATGGGCCCCTGAGCCTGACACCCTCATGCCATCTTAGGATAACCCACCTGTAGTAGTTGTATGTATTAAATGGTATGATGACAAATACCATGTTGGTCTATTGGCTTCTTGGCCAGCTCTTGATGACTACTCAGGAGTTTTTACAATCAACTCTGTGACTTGGCACCTGAATGTCCTGGCCAGTAGCAGTAAGATAGAGAGTCAAATAGGACCTCTTCTATGAATTCTGATCAGTGACCACTATACTCTGAATTGATACTAAAACATAACTAGGAAAGGCCTGTGTTCTGAACAATTAAGGGTAAAGGAGGGATATATGCTAACAATTTGAATAGAGATGAGTGTTCTCCCGTGATAGAAGGAAGCAGAAATGTTAAGAGAATGAACTCAAAGTGTCACCAGCCCAACATCTGCAACTCCCATGGTTTCAATAACCATTGATATAATACCATTATCAAACCTAAATATCCAATCACATATTTCTTCTAAGATATATGAGGATATTCTATATGGATATCCAAAGGGGATCTCCATCTTAGCATGTCTAAGACTTGACATTATCTTCCAAAGTTATTATTTCTTCTACTATATTCTTTTAATCAAATGATATCACTACTCATCTGCTGTCTGAAGCCACAAACCAACCTTGTCTCTCTCCTCCAGTTCACCACATATACTCCATCACAAACTTTCAGGTTCTACTTTATGATTATGTGTGGGATTTTTCCTTTGTCTCCAATTCTACTGCCTCTAATGATTCCATATTTCAATACTTCAAGAGACTCCTAACAGGCTTCTATTAACCTATTTTAAATGTGAATTCCATTTTCTATGTAGCTATTAAAATAATTTCTCAAAACTACCAAAGGGATCTTGTCATATCTGTTTCAATTCCTGCGCTATTTCTCCATTGTTTTCATCATAATTTACAAAATGTCTTCATTGTATGGACATCCTTTTGTTGTCTGATTCCTACTTCCATTTCCTATTTTTTAAATTATTTATTCAATGAACAGTGTGTTCCTATTAGACACTGGTTTGAGCTCTTTGGATATACCAGTAAATAAAATAGTTAAAAGAATCCTTATGTAATGTGTGCAGTATTTAAATGCAGTATTCTATTACTTCGAGACCATTGAACAAACTTTCCTCCTTGAAATTATTTTTACCTGTTTTCCCAACTTTAGTCTCCTCATTGGTGTCATGGTAAGGGAGGCAGTCTGCTTCAGGAAAAGTTCCTTGATACCTTTCCCTAATTGTGTTCCCATTTTCAGAGTTTCAGACTGGTTTCTCATCACTTCTCATAGCATTTAACAGGTTGATTGTCTTTTATTTTAGTGTTTTATTTTACTATGTGTGCATTTAATCTATATTTTACTATCTGTAAAGCAAGTCCTGAGATAATCAGAAGTTTTTATTTTTTTCTATGTTCCTTATTTGAAAACAATATTTGACACAAGCAAATTCTTAAATACTTTAGAATGAAATCATTTCTATCAATTCTTTTAAAAACTAGTCACAATGCAGTGGTTATACCACATTAGTACTCATAACCATATTCTACTAAAAACAGTGAAATAATTTGAACTATTTACTATCCTTTTAACTCTAAAAGTATACAATTGCATTTCTTAAAGATAAAATGTAATGTAATTCATGGAACATTGCTTATCACTTTGGTTATAATAAATCCATTTTTTAAAACAAATCATAAAACATGACAAGATAATTTTGTATTCAGAAAAATTTTTTTTTAATAAGGGAAAAACTGTACAATTAATTATAAATTTTAAAATGAAGAAATATCATTATTTTCATATTTAAGATGTCCCCTTTGGTTTTTCAGTGATTTCTCAACTTTGTTCTCATATTTACATTTATTCCCAATAAATAGAAGTTACACACAGAAGTTACACCAAGGTTGGTAGCACAACGTAGGAATTTGCTACTGAGTTGATTTTTATGTATGTCTGTATCTTCTTCATTTAGAAATATACAATTAATGATTTCATTAATGCGATGAAAATTGCTAGCTTCATAAAATGAATTTCAAAAATTAAAGCCATTCCATTTCTTCCTACATTTCCAACAGTATATTAAATCAATTTTCTTATCTATGTTTTGAATTAAATATACAAAAGCAGAACAACCATTTTCTGAAACTCTCACAGATAATTTTGAAATTAAAAGTAATGGTTTTAAGTGTAATATATTAATTAAAACTTCTGTGAAAATTTATCCACGACTTTGGAAGCATTCTTTTTGGCCTCAAAATGTGTTGTCACATTTTAATGTGCTTTAATTTTTCTGGTAATTAAATTTACAATGTAAAACACAACTTAAGTTTAAATGATATGAGCATCAAAGAAACTAAGACAAAATTATACTGATTTTAGCATGCCCTATGTATTTTTAGTTGCTTCTGAAAAATTAGTGAATTTAAATTTTCTTGTTAACAATCAGGTCTTTGAGATAAATAATTAATGTTTTTCTATGAGGGTAAGAATGTATTGGCTGTTGGGTGCAGTGGCACATGACTGTAATCCCAGCAACTTGGGAGACTGAGGCAGGAGGATTGCCAGTTCAAAGCCAGTCTCAGCAATGGCAAGGTGCTAAGCAATTCAGAGAGACCCTGTCTCTAAATAAAATACAAAATCGGGCTGGGAATGTGGATCAGTGATTGAGTGCCCCTGAGTTCAATCCTTGATAGTAAATAAATAAAAAAATAAATTGGCTATCTTCACTTGAATTATATCCTTATCTTGGAATTTATTAGAATATTAGAAAACAAGCTGTTAAATTCCCTTAAAATTTGGCATGATGTGCCAAACCACCTAATTGAAGTTTGTATCGTCTCACTGATAAAAGTATAGTTAAATATTTGTCCCTAATTTTTAATTCAAATTGTACATTTCATTTTAATTGCATGTCTATTTTCAGGTGAAATTCATTGCTCTTTTAGAAGAAATTAAATGAAGAAAGTTTGTGGTCAAGCACCTATATATGCTAGGTTAATTTATTTTTATCATTTTTTAAAAGCCAGTGCTTGAAAAACATGCAATTGCACTAAGATATTAATAATAGCTGCAATTTAAACTTCTGTTGGGTTATAGATAAGGACAGAGAGGAGCTCACTAACAAAAATCCTTCTTCAGTAAGGTAAATCTTACTCTATGCTAGTTCTGACATCTCAAACTCATTAAACACTGGCCTCTAGTCAGTTCAATTTCCAGTTGTTCAAACCAAGAAAATTGAGGCATTTCCAATTGTGCATGCTAGCTCACTAGACCATTACTAATTTCTAGTAAGTGTACCCAAATTAGTAAATTCAACTTGATCTAAATACATGCCTAAATATACTTTATATATCTACATATATAAATGCATATGTGTACATATAAAGTGTGTGTGTGTGTGTGTGTGTGTGTGTGTGTGTATAGAGAGAGAGAGAGAGAGAGAGAGAGAGAGAGAGAGAGAAAGAGAGGTTAGATAGATGATACATTATTTCTTCCTGTGGTCATAGCATATACCTGATACTCAAGATCAGGCCGAGATTTCACCTAATTATAGGTCAAGTGGTCGCAAAGCATAGTTCGTTGTAATTGGGGAGAAAAGCTATCTTTGAAAGGCATCTTCTTTAGGTTATCTTATTAATAAGGTGTTCAAGAAAATGTAGGTTAGATCTTCCAACACAAGAGGGCAAACACTTTGACCTAACAATAACCACTATTAGCAATTTGGGGATTCAAGCTTTTTAGTTGTATTTGAGTCAAAATAGATGCTCCTAAAGTGTTAGAATGCTATTCTTTTGCATTGACTACCCCAAATTTCACATAATAAATATGGTGAGATTTTAACTTCACTTAATTTGTGTTTCATTTTCTGCAACATAGACCCCATGGCTATAGTAAAGTAAGACATCCTTTGAAGGCTATCACAGAATCTCCCTGGCTTTCAGATCTCAACTTGAGCTGAGTTACATTGCCTAACCTTGCCATCATTTCATTTGTAAGTACCCAGTGTGCTCAGGAAGTTCCATTCCCATCACAGGTCTTGTTCTACTGCATAACACTCAAGTGAAATAGACTTTATCTTTGAGGTAGTTGCTTCAGTAGGGAATTTCTCAAAGTCAAGGAAAGGCACTGGACTGATAGATTGTTATATTAGTGAATGATATGGATTATCATCATCCTATTTTCCATTTATAAAACTCAGTCTTTCATTGAATATCAATATTACAATCAAAGCAATTCCCCAATCCCTTCTTTGTGTGTTTCTTTTCTGGAACATCTCCTAATGATAATTCCATTTTGGTTAAATCCCAGTTAATATACAGAAATCACAAAGTAACTTGAGTAAGGAAAATATAACACAAAGAATATGGTAACTAAGAAGGCTTGGAATGACTTAACTACTAGGGAGTTAAGAGAACTGTATAGAATGTAGAAAGAGCAGATACGGAGAGCAGGCATTATCTCAAAGTCTTAGGTAGAGTAACACCTGAAAGAACAAATTTGTAGGAAGGCCCCTGTAAGAATCAGACTTCATTGGAGAAAATGGTTGTGGCCCACCAAGGGTGAATATATTCAATAAAATGGTGCCAATAAGTCAGGCAAGAAGGAAACTCCTATCAAGATGCAGCGAACACTTTCTAGGAAGATGACCCCTGGAGTTTTTCTGAGACTCCCTGGGAAACTGGCCCAGAGACTCTACCAAATCTCATTGGAGACTCTTCCGTTAATGTACCTACACAACTCAATGAGTAGCTACAGGGGATACTTGCAGGAGTCACTGGGAAACCGCTTACATGGTTGCCACGGAAACTTGCTAGGAAGTGAACATCACAGATGTTGCACCTACCACTGGCTGACATGTGTCACAGACTTGAGCAGGAGAGAGCTGGTTGTAACAAGCAACTTCCTCCTGCAGTGCCTTTCTTGCACGGGATATTAATTATTCTTAGGTGCTTAACACTACACCAGTTGACAAAGAGGAAATGTTTACAAGGTCCAGGTCCAGTATCACAACTCAGAGCAAAGATGGATGAATGGATTACATGAGTGGTAATTAATTAATTACTGGTAGTTCATCAAGTAAATGCACTCAACTAGCTAAAGTGCTGGCTGAAAGCAACAGAAACATGGAATGTGCAATGGCAGAGTAAGATGTAAATATGAACTATGACCTCACTTCCAGTCACAGAAATGGGGACTGCCACAATCGTGTATAATTTCTTGTTTTCTTTCTTGGAGTGTAGTGTGTGTGTGTGTGTGTGTGTGTGTGTGTGTATGTGTTTGTATTTAGATGAAATTGTTTGCCTTCTCCTTTTTCCACCTGCCTTCTTAATACATTTCTGTTGCACATTAACAGTATGAGTTAGTCTTTGGTTAACAGAATATTCAGGTTGGGCTCACTAAAGTTGAGGCATGATTAAGATAACCTAAAGGTGAATAGTACAACTGTTTTCCAGAGGTGAATCTAGTAAGTGTTGGAAGCTTGTAGCCATCATTTTAAGAAGATGAGAATGACTTTATTTGCACAAAGATTTGTTACATCTTGCCAAGTGGAATCAAGAGTTGTTTTGAGGCTTTATGGAAATTCAAATATATGCAGAAGGGGGTGTAAAGAGGATGCTGAGTAGTCAAAAGAGTAGACTTTCAGTTATTAAGCTATCATCCTCAGCTCCAAAGCTATCCTCTAGTCTTTCTTTTGTAATGCATATTTATGCCTTGTCAGCTGGCTCTAAAGACTCTGCCAAGACTGGAGGAAGAGGAAGGCCTTTATTTCTTTCTCTTTGCTTCCTTTGGGCTTCCTGTCTCTTCACCCAGAAGAAGTAGTATATTCCCCAAACAGCTGCTGAGTTCATCTTGCAGATTTTCCAAAACTTGTAGAAAAGCCTCATCATGACTTTCTCAGAGACACCAGTGCCAGCTAGCTGGCATCCCCTTTTGTGATGTCTGAGCTTCATTGCCTTGGAGCTCCTCCTCCAGGGTCCTCAGTTTTAATAATCTTATTCTCCTTTCTTTGTTCTCCAGGTTTCTTGCAGACATAGCCAAGGTGACTCCAGTAAGTGAGGGCCTTCCCTGATCTCCTTTCCTTGAGTCCATCCAGAAGCTGTGACTTGTATTGAGTTTACAGAATGTAGCAGTGTTAAGGACAGATGCAAATAAGACCCCAAATCAGTTTATTTTAACTTTATCCACAGGAGAATTAATCTCAGTAATCTTGAATCATTCAGATGAAAATCACTTAAAAAAGGGGTCCTGAGGCCCTAGAAGAGCTCAGAGACCTGATCATAAGATGACCTTGAGAAAACAAACCACCATGTTGTGAACTGCCCATGAAGAGGACCATCTAAGTCCTTAAACTGAAAAAAAAAATTCTGCCAACAATCTGAATGAGCTTGAAAATTCAAAATGAAAAAGCCATTTGACTGCTCTCTCAAGTGTAGCTTTGGGAGACCCTGAGCAGAGGACGGGTTAAGCCATGCCTGACTCTTGACCCACAGGAAATATGAGGTAGTAAATACACATTGCATTAAGCCACTAAATTTGTGGAACTCTGGTACACAGCAGTAAAGCAAATATAATTCTTAATATTAACTGTTACCACTGTGATATTTTAATATGTCCTTATTTTTTCATTGCCTTATCAATAGCATCATACCTAATTAGCTGTTCTTTATATTTCAATTACTGATGACTGGACTAAAAGATAATAGAGTTTATTACTAATTCTAGGACATTACAGTCATTGTCCATCCTATAAATGGAAATAATATCTACTTATACCACAAATTATGTACTCAAAAATGTACAATTTATCATTTTTATAGAATTACAGTAAATATAAGTTCATGTTTTATATGCTATGGCCATGTTCTCATGTGTATAGACAGATTCCTTGTCTATAAAAAGTCTATATGCATACTGGAGCCAGTGTATTACAGAAACAATGAGGTATAAAAAAAATAAAACATAACTCTTTTAGAAATGTCCTACATCATGTTAATATGCTAAAAATATACCAAAATAAAGATTCGCATATGATAATTTTTAATTGTTTTAGTAAGCTTTTCATCCCTGTGACTAGAAGACCTGAAAAAAAAAGTTGAAAAAAAAAAGTTAATTTTGGCTCATAGTTTCAAAGTTCAATCCATAGTTTGCCTACTTCCTACATCTAAACTTAAGATGAGACAGAACTTCTTGGCAGGAAGGCATGGTGGAGGAGAGAAGCTCAGCACATGGCAACAAGGAAGCAGAAAGAACAAAATATAAATCCAAAGACATACCCCCTGTGACTTATGTCCTCTAGTCACACCCTGCCTACCTGTTGTTACTGCCATATTAGTAAATTGATTATGTTACACTTCTCATAATCTAATCCTTTTACCTTGGAATATTCTTGCATTGTCTCACACATGGTCTGAGAGGACATGAACACAGCCCATAGTATTCTACCCCTGGCTCCCAAAAGTTCATGCCCATCTCATAATGCAAAATGTAGTCCATTTCCAATAGTTGTCATAGTCTAACAATTTCAGCATTGACAAAAGTCCAAGTTCAAAATCCCTTCTGAGACTCAAGGAGAACTCTTAGCTCTTTTCCCCTGTAAAGATCAAAACCAAGTTACATATGTCCAATATACAATGTCATAGAGTAAACATATCCATTTCAAATGTATTATATAGGGGCATAGAAAGAAGGGATGTAATCAAAGTAAAACAAATCAAACTGGGCAATCAAGTCCTGTAGCTCCATTTCAAGCATCTAGGGCATATGGTATTGTGATGTTCTCTCTAAAGGTCTTATGTAGTTCCACCCCTATTACCTAGCTGGTTATAGACCATATGACATCTCTCTTAGCTCTTCTCTGCTCAATTCCTGCATCTTTCCTTGGCAGATGTTCCATGTTTCTGGCATCTCTTAATCTGCCAGTTTCAGCTTCCTTCTCATTTCTTTACACATTATTCTCTCAGGAGAATGATGAGGGGGTGACCTCTGCTACACTTTGGCCTCACAGGTTGTCCTTTGAAGCCTTGTAGAAGCCTCTATGAATTTCTAACTCCAACATCTTGCAGAAACAGCACCATGTGGTTTATGCCAAGTCTGTTGACATCTCAAGCAGTAGTGAAGCCTCTGGAACCATGGGTACAGCATCTTCTGAGTTCTGGGGCAGCTGAGCATAGTGAAATAACTTCCAGCTCCCTCCCGCTATGCAAGCAGGGAAACCTGTGGTCTCAACTCAAATCATTTTTTACTTTTACACCCTTAAACCTGAGATGGATGTGATCTTTCCAATTTCTGAGATGCCCAAAAGCCTTATTTCTATTGTCTTTCTAAAATGCTTAGCATCTCTTTAGTGGCTATAACCTCATTTAAAAAATCACAACTTTCCAGTTTTTCTTACTGTTTTCTGGCAAAACTGCAAGTTTTAGAAATCTTTCTTCTTTGCTTTCTGTTCCTGAAGACCATATGAAACTTGGCTAAAAGCTGCCAGCAATATCCATGCCACTACCTGAGTGCTTTGTTGTTTTGAAATTTCCTCCACCCAATTAATTATTCCATCACCTTTAATTTGACTTCATGAAGAGTCACAGAACATGGCCACAATGAATGTAGACAACTTCTTTGCTACATGTAACTTGAATGCCCTGTAGTTCAATTTACAGTAGAATCTCTTTCTTCCCTGAAATCTGATGATACCAGTCTTTACTTTTCACAGTCCTTTTGGCACTGGTCATCTAAGCTCTCATCAGAATTCCTTTTAACCTCTGCCTACAGCATCCTAAAGTTTTTACACCCTGCATTTCTAAACTTCTCAAAATCCCTCCCTCCTCACAAACCAGCTCCAAAGGCTTTGAACAACACGATCAGGTTGGTCACAGTAATGCCCTCACTCTTGGTACCAGTTTCTGTTTTTGTAAACTTTTCACTGCCTTGACCAAAAGATCTGATAAGACAAATGTAGAGGAGGAAAGGTTTATTTGGGATCATGGTTTCAGTGTTCAGTCAATGTCAATTCTGTAGTCCTGAGCCCAATGTGAGGTAGAACACATAGTGGAAAGCCATGGTGGAGGAAAGCAACTCAGAACATGGTCACAAGGAATCAGAGAGAATGCCACTCACCATAGACAGAATATATAAAGCTCAAAGGGATACCCCTGGTGACCTACTTCATCCAGTCATACCCTGCCTGCCTACAGTTACTGCCCAGTTAATTTGTATCAGTGGATTAATCCACTAATTAGGATGAACCTCTCATAATCTAAAAATTTCACCTCTAAACATCCTCACTTTTTCTCACACATGGCTTTTGGGGAGCATCACATATCCAAACTGTAATATTAATGTAAAGAAATTCATTTTGATTGTTCTTATTAAAAAAATCAGAAAAAACTCCTGTATCCATGCAGTTTGGTCCAGATGCAGACTAAGGTAAGAATCAGTAATGGAACAAAAGAAGGAAATATTGAAATATGATTCCATTCCTTTCTTATAAGCAATATTGTTTTAGAAATATTTCTCCTACAATGTATTCATGTTTCAGTGTCATTTTGACATATAACACAGACAGAAACAGAACTCAGTCAAAGCAACATGCTGTCTAGAGTGCCCCAAATTTATTATTCTCCTCACTCTATGCACTAATACACAATTTATTCTTTTCAGAAATCAAATTAGGTTGCATTCACTCAATTATCTATTTGTCATAATATCTTAATATCCTCCATCAAGTTTGGATTTTACATAAAAGAAAAAAAGTAACGGAGAGGGACTTCATCACTATGGAATTAGGACTATCTTCAAAGAGGAATCTTCACGGATTTGTTGCTCCGCTTGATCTTTCTCTAACCTGACTGCTCTTTTCATGATCAGCATCATTTAGTTCTGCCTCTGTGTTCCCTGTCAGGCCTCTGTATGTGGACCATACAAGTATGAGCACCTATAATAATAGCTGGTCACACTCCAATTTGAAATAGAATATGTATTATGAAAGTAGTCACTAGGAAATGGAGCTAATATTCTTAAAAATTTCTTCACAATCCGAATGATTAATGTGGTCTGTCCCTCTCACAGTGATTGGTTTTGGAGATGCAGCAAAGCCATTTATGGTGAATTGAATGAAGAAAATAACTCAACTTGGGAGTTTTCTGGAAAAAAAAAAAAACTTTCTTTTTTCCTTAATCCACTCACAAGAAGAGATAGCAGTAATATTACATATCAAGGCTGAAACTGCCAGTTTTGTTGCTACTGGCAACATATATTGAAAATGAAGTCAATACCAAGAGGAGAGCACAGTAAAGAGATGCAACCAGGAGACTTGGGCACTTCAAGCAGGAGTCTGAGAAAATGTCCTATAGAGGGCATTGTGAATTCATCTCATTAATTATGTCAACTGACCTGTATCCAAAAAGGGCATGCCTATGAAATTAGATGCTGCAAACTGCAGAATTTAGTGATGCCTCGTGCCCTTAGCTCTTCTGTAGACTTTAAATAATGAGAGAGGGAGGGGGAGGGAAAGAGTGAATCCTGTCTGTTTCCTTTCATAAGGGAAGTGCATAATTTGCTCACCTGCCTTTAGCTTACTTTATACCTCACCCTCCACTTCACCTATACTTTACATTATGTACTTCTAAAAACACAACAGGGCTTTAAATATTAAAAAAAAACAATATTAGAAAATAAAAATTTGTATAGTTGTTAAATTCTGAAGTGTATTTCTTTCCAGAATAATACAGAAACACCTTTTGCAAGCTGCAGCAAAAGAACTGACTTCTTTTCTCACTAAAAGGTGGTGTTCAGTTCTGCCTTGATTTTATTTTCTGCATCCCATTTCTGTTCTGAGTGATATAATTTTTTTTTTTTTTGGTGTTCTTTGTGGTAAGGTAGCATATTATTATGCCACATTTCAAGGATTCTAGAAACTGATTGTCAAAGTTTGAATCCTAGGACTAGTACTTGCTAGATATGAGGCCTCAATCAATATCTTATACCCTCTGCTTCTTGGTTTTCTCATCTGTAAATTCACATCTTGGAGCTGAGCAACAAATTTAGATCACGACTTGGCATGCAGTGTGGACTATGAAAATTCGCTTCTGTTGTTTTGACATGTACCCTATCTCATATTCAAAATTTTATTTAAAGAGGGCAGGTTTCCTTCATTTACAAAACTCACAAAAAGTATGCAGACTTTCACTTTTCATGAAGTGAATATTTGGGTTATATTGTTTCTTTCAAAGAATTTTATGCTATCTGCACAAAAGAATCTCTTTATGGCTACTGCTTTTTAATAAGGTTATCTTAATCCTGTCTAGTTAGTTTTCCTAAAAATTTCAGGTCAGCATAAGGCCTGGGGTTTGGGAGAACAATTTTTCTTTGTTTTTGAGAAAAGGGAAAAAAAATATTGCTTTGCTAAGCAAAGTAGAAACACAGGGAACTCCTGTCCCAGAAGCTGTGATTCTGCCTAGCAGAGGAACAGGGAGCCTTTAAAGAGGTAATTCCAAGGCTGCATTCCAGGCGTTCTTTGTTGGAGTTGTAATTCATCTGTTAAGTTGCGAAATAGTCATTTCTGAGATCTTCTGGTACCATCATCAAAGTCTGGAGTACTTCCTTCCTGTGATGGGTGTGTACTCAAAACCAATAAATCTGCCTAAAATGGGGAAGAAAGGTAACTCTGTTTCCTCTGAGATTAGGGATGGGGAGAGATTAGGGATGAACAGGGAGAAAGGAAGAGAAAGAACATGACCATTTTAAAAATAAATTGCAATGGCAGAGCAGCGAAGTATTCAAAGCATAAGGTGGACCACTGCTACCTTTTCTCACTGTCAATTTCTACCTTCTGTTTCTCTGGAAAAATAAGTGATGACATCTCCAGGCTTTTTTCTACTGAAAGGGGGCAAAGTTGGGGGAAGTCACCTAAAGTCCTTGTTCTCTACCAGGTGGGGTGTGGACAGTTAAGGGTATTTAGCATCAGAGCAGTAAAGAGTTCCTCTGTGGCAGATGGTAGGTGGCTGGACAAGGCGTATATTGGGCAGAGGTCATGCTGACAACAAAAAACAATAAACAAGACAGGAAAGCATTACTTTTTTGTAAAAAAATTAGCACAAAAGCAATTAGTATTTCAGCCAGTCCCTGAAAGACATGAAGACAGTAACTCATAATCATACCAATGAAAAATAGATCAAGTTCATTAATGTAGGGGATTAAAAAGAATTTTAGGTTTATGAGATCAGGCTTAAGTTAACTCAGGACAAACTTGCAACTCTAGAGTCCTTTGTGATCCTTATTATTAGGTACTCCATATAGAAAACCTTCCTGTATACCCTCCAGCTTCACTTACTTTTGGTAGGGCTGACACAAG